>UZAE01014251.1:0-10536 GCA_900617975.1 Rodentolepis nana | reverse complement strand
ACTTCCATAGTACCCATCTTACCTTTTCTCTGCCCTTATGTCCGTCTGTCTCTTTTACATCTTTGAAACACTCTTCTGTTCCCCACCCCACCCCCTCTCGACTTTCTTTCACTTTGATATTCCTTTCCCACTGTGAAGTCTGAAGTCAACTAAAGGCCTAATGATAACTGTCAAAACGCCTGTCATTTGATATAAATGAATCATTTTCTACCAGTAAATTACTAATAAAACCAAGGCAAATAACAGGTAGGGTCAGTTCTACAGAAACCTTTGTCAATAAAAGGAAAGAATGCTTAAGAGCTACTCACTTGGACTGTTCGATCTCCTTTGACCCCTCCGAATGACCTTCTACTGATTTCAATATATCCTCCGGCAACCACTCGACGTAGAGAATATTGTCGTTATACTATTGAAAAGATAACCAGTGATCTCATTAAATAAGAGCACGAACTTAACTACAAAATTTAAATAAATACCACTCACTGGTTCATACGCCAGAGCGTGGTAGGCTAAGCGGGCAATCTGAGGTAGGGCATATTCCAAAATGGCTGTGATTCCCAAAGGTGGGACAATAATTCTCTTCGGTGGATCAAGAGAGTGTGCTCCCTTTCGTGATTTCTTCTTTACAATCTCCTCCACATCTACCTGCGTACTGCCCACTGGCAAATTTTTGAGTAGGAAGACGCGACCAGAGAGAACACGATTGGTGGCAGAGGACTTGGCCTCGCCCTTATCTCGTCTGCCACCAATAAGTGAGGATGAGGAGGAGGTTAGAAGATCAATGCGAACACCTTGACGCTCAAGATATTCGCGAATTTCTTGCACCAGTTGGGCTTCACCGTGAGCTAAACGTACCGCAACGGAGCCCTTTCCAGAAGGGTTGAGAAGTTCTTCCTGAAATCGAAAAAAGTAAATTCGAGTTTCACCAAGTTTAAAGGGTAAAAAAGCAGAGCAAAACGAAAAAATAGCGTATAAAACCCAAAAATCAAAGTCAGGAATGAGCTGACGAGCACATGGCATATGCCATAATCCCTACCAAGCGACGATCGCTATGAAAAGGATCGAAAAATGATGTAATGAGCCTTTTTTCACTTGAATGCATAGTATTTTAATACACTATAAAAAGAGATTTTCAAAGTAATAATAAATTGTATAACCTCATTGTTATGCTGCAAATTGTAAGACCTCAGAGAGAAGGCAGAGACTAAAGATAAGACTATTCACTACTCGGACCAGATGGAGGAGGGGGGGGGACGGTCAATGAATAATGATTAATCACATAATATTTTAATGTCAATCGATATCACACTTACGATACACAGCAAAGACCTATTTCACCTTTCTGTCAGAAAGCGTTTCGAACACGCATTTTGGGAAGAGGGTTAGCAACACGGGGCTACCGTCAGAAACACATTATTTGTGTGGTTGTTCATTCCCCCTAAGGTGTCCGTCTGTGGTTAACGTTTCCATAATAGAATATGACAAATTTTGACTAATGCAATTGATAAACATTGGATAATGGGCACAAGCGTTAATAAATAGTTGAAAATGATAATAGCGAGTAGTAGAAAAAATAAGTTGATAAAAGCAAGAATGATACCTTTGAAACATTGTACTTTGCCGACAAGTAGGTAGCAACAGCATCAGAAGTCATAAACAGAGCATTCCAGTTGTGACCAACCGAAGCCAAGGATTTTAATTCCGCTTTGCGTTGCAGCTGAAATTCTGTCCATATCAATCGATCATTCTCATTGTCGAATTCTCTATTTTCACCATCGTTTTTATGATCATCCTTCGCATCTGATTGTTTTGCGGGCAGGATATGTAACAAACGGTTCTAGAAACAGGTGTGAACCAAAACAAACGAGAAGATACAAACCTTAAATTTAGTTTTATCCAACTTGTTAAAAGCTGTAATGGCATCGCTAGGAAAGAGATAAGTCACGAAAGCAAAACCCTTGCTTCTTTGCAACTTTTTATCAAAGCAAAGGTGACACTCGCTTAAATTGCCAAACTTTTCAAATAATTCGCGCAATTCTTCTTCCTTTGCTTCATAACTTAAGTTACGTACATACAAACGACCAGAATCCTTGATATCTGTGATTATTTCATCTTTTGGAATGGTTTCAAAAACAGGTTTAGATTTAGTATTCTTTGGCGTTTGCGTAAACAAATCACCTTCGTATGGTAAAATAGTGATGAGAGAACCGTGTATTTCTCCTTCTTTCTGCAACGCATTATCAAGATCTTCTTTAGATTTGAAGTAAGCCACCGCAACACCTATGAAATATAAAAATTAGGGAAATTGAAAACGTACCCCTCTTAAGTATCTTAGCGTCTTTTATACGAATAGGTTTGAAAAACTTTTTAATTTCACTCTATATGGAAAAATTGTTGAAGGTATTGAAACTTACGACTTTAGCATTTACGCTGACATTTTTCATAAGAACCCTAAATTTTTCGGCACTCATCACCACAACGCACGTGTAAAGCAAGACTTATCTTGGTACCAATTGGCATTGAATGTGGCAGAAAAACCTTCATAAGAATAAACAAAATAGTGCATTTTTGCCTTAGTTCATTTTAGTAATTAAATAACTCACTTAAATTAACATTTTTATAAACTTATAGAGAAATTTCGAATGCACTTCTCGGTTAACCTGTTTTATTTTACCATTATAGTATTTCACAATATTTCCATGAAATAATTTGAATTTCTCCAGTTATTTTATATATGTCGTAATTATTTGCATTTTCAATAGAAATTGGTAAGTAGATAGCTTTTTTAAAAGTATTAAACCCATGACTGCTTAAAATGCACATAATGTGTTTTTTTTTAATATTTTTCATTATATGTGTTTGTGGAAATTCGGAAAACTGATTTGAATTTCAAAACAGTATAAAAGGTTGGTTCGTGTGAAAGAACCATTTGCCTCAAAATGTTTTCTATTTCGAGCAAAAAAATTTAATCTAGCTATTGATGGTCATGTAAAAACAATCATTTAATTATCATTGACTGTTTTTGACTTGTCATTGGGTACATGCAGTGAATCGTCCAACATTAAAATATACAAGGGATGCCAAAATAATGACCCTGTAAAGGCGGCTCACATGAAATTAAGTTAGCAAATCTTGAATTTAAGCACAAATATGTGAGTATTAAACGAACTACGGCTTACTGATAAGACAAATTACGGTTGAAACTTACTGTTGAGACTGTAGACAGGATTAATAGAAACGTATTGAAAGATATTTGATTGGATGGTTTCATTCATACTCACTTGCTTTCAGAAGTTGGTTTAAGTCATAACTGTATTACATTATACTTATGAAATTAAGATTATCCTTTGAGTGTTCACAAACTCCCAATAATACAAACTTTGATTTTCTACCCTTTTAGTTTTTAAAACGCTGGAGCATTAAATCCAGTTTTGTTTTTTTGTTGATGTCAACCATATTAATATTATTTATGGACATGTGATTCTAACTCAAATAGAATTTAATACTGCTCTTTGAATGCCTAAAACCCACCAATCGATGATAAGCGTAATGGGTATAAAATGCGCGTAAACTCATGATTTGATTAATTTTGTCGTTTACAAATACAATATGGTGAGTTGATGTTCCCTATTGCTAATATTTCCTTAGCGAGAATGTATTAGCATCCATATCGGCCAAGCTGGCGTCCAAATGGGCAATGCCTGCTGGGAACTGTACTGCCTGGAACATGGTATCCAACCCGATGGAATGATAGGCTCAAAAGGAGATTCCCGTATCAATGACGACTCCCACACCACTTTCTTTAGCGAAACTGGTGTTGGAAGGCGCGTGCCTCGTGCCATCCTTGTTGACACTGAGCCCACTGTTGTGGATGAAGTTCGCACTGGTAAATATCGTCAACTGTATCACCCTGAGCAACTAATCTCCGGAAAGGAAGATGCTGCAAATAACTATGCTCGTGGCCATTATACTATTGGAAAGGAACACATTGAGAACGTTTTGAACCGCGTCCGAAAGCTGACAGATCAATGTAATGGACTTCAAGGCTTTTTACTCTTTCATTCTTTCGGAGGAGGAACTGGATCCGGTTTCACTTCCCTCCTTATGGAGAGGCTGAGTATTGAGTACGGCAAGAAATCAAAGTTGGAATTCTCAATTTATCCAGCCCCTCAAATCTCAACGGCTATTGTCGAGCCCTATAACTCGATTCTTACCACCCATACCACATTGGAGCACTCCGATTGCTCATTCATGGTCGATAACGAAGCCATTTACGAGATTTGCAGGTGAGATTGGATTATAAAATTTACCTGTTTCATTTAGACGCAATCTAGATATAGGTTGGCCTTCGTATGTTAATCTGAATCGACTTATTAGTCAAATTGTTAGTTCCATTACGGCGTCTTTGCGTTTTGAAGGCGCTCTTAATGTTGACTTGACGGAATTTCAAACAAACTTGGTCCCATATCCTCGTATCCACTTCCCTCTTGCCACATATGCGCCTATAATTTCAGCCGAGAAGGCTTACCATGAGCAAATGAGCGTTTCCGAGATTACGAACGCCTGTTTCGAGCCTGCAAATCAGATGGTTAAATGCGACCCTCGTAATGGCAAGTATATGGCTTGCTGTCTTCTCTATCGTGGTGATGTGGTACCAAAAGATGCCAATGCGGCTATTGCGGCAATAAAAAATAAAAGAAACATCCAGTTTGTTGATTGGTGTCCTACTGGTTTTAAGGTGGGAATAAACTCAAAGGCACCCAGTGTGGTTCCTGGTGGCGACTTAGCTAACCTAAGTAGGTCGGTGTGTATGCTGAGTAATACGACGGCCATTTCTGAGGCATGGGCTCGCTTAAATCGAAAATTTGACTTGATGTTTGCAAAACGCGCCTTTGTTCACTGGTACGTAGGTGAGGGAATGGAGGAGGGCGAGTTTGCTGAAGCTCGTGAAGATCTCGCTGCCTTGGAGAAGGACTATGAAGAGGTGGCTTTGGACACAGACCAAACTATGGACGAAGACGAAGGTGATTACTAATTAACTGAATTTTTGTCTTAAGACTGATGATGCCATTTTTGTCATTTACCACTTACAATCTCGCATTCATTACGCTCTTTTGAGTAAAATTTTATTTTCATTTCTTTGCTTTTGCAATGGCGATATGAATTTTGTGTGAAATTGTGGATTGTGTTGACCAGTTTTTTCTAAAGGAGGAATCGAATGAATCGTTCTTAATTTTATAAAGTGGAGTAGTTTAATCTTCCAGTCTGTCAGTGACATTAAATGAGCCTTTAAGAATGTATTGATTTGAGCGAATATGTGTAAAAATTGGACATCTCACTGAAAGCAATAGTGTTTTCTGCGGGCCTCTCGCAAGTAAAACTGTTGAAAGTGTAATAGTTGTTTGTCTAAGCTGAATGTAAACTTTGTCTAAAATGCACCATTATGAAGATATTGGTCATTCTTTGGGGTTTTAATCACCATTTTATTATAGTCTTTGGTCTACGCTCAATTCTTAGCCTTCTGATGAGTGAATGACAATGTTTTCTTTCATACGTTGGGATAATTGTTAATCTTAATAGAAAAGCCTAACAGGGCCAAGTTCATATAAGAATTTACAACATATGAAATGTTCGATTTGCTTCAACCAATGGAAATAACTTGAAAACTGCAAATGGTGTAGTGAAGGTTTTTTTTATGGTTTCGGGCTATCATGCTATTCAATCAGTGTATTATCAAAAGCTACCAGATTGTCTGACCACAAAATTAGTTAAAATAAATCAGCAAAGAATAATTGATTAAAATCCAGATTTAATATTTCCACTCAAATTATATTTAACCCAAACCCGGATGCAGATGAGTTTGCCTATAATTCTGTGAAATTTTAAGCCGAGTACTGTTCATAAAATCGAAAATATCGATATTTATTTGAGTCATGTTCATAAGGATGGTTAAATTTTTATGAAGAAGGCCTTTAATTTTGGTAAAATATATCCATTAGCTTAAATGATCTGTTTAATATATATCTACTCACAAACCCAGACATTTATTTTCCTATCTGCTTCGTTATGACAATGTCCTCTTATTTCCACTAAATATGCTGCAAATTGACAGGCAACTATTGTAGTGCTTTCACATTTTTGATTGTGCTAATTTTAAGAAATGCGGGAAATTCGAGAAATCTGTCTCAAACTTAATGACAACTCTAATCGAAAAATGGATATTTTAACCCTGGGATAGGCAAGATTTCGATGTTTATCGGCTCTAATATTAGGGTGAAAGGGGTGTGCGATAGACTTACCTCCACGTGGTGCACACTGGGCAACGCATACTCATGCGGCAAAAAAGTCTATAAACCGCCAGTTGACTTCTGAGTTCAAACTATCATCACTCCACTGTATGTCATATTCGACCACTTTACAGTACTCACCTCACCTTTCATCTACCTTTGTGTCTGTCTCTTTTACATCTTTGAAACACTCTTCTGTCCCCCCCCTCTCGATTATTTTCGATTTGATGTTCATCTCCCTCTGTGAAACCTAACTCTTTTCGATTTGATGTTCATCTCCCTCTGTGAAACCTAAAGTTAACTAAAGGGCTAATGATAACTATCATAAAGCCTGCCATTTTATAAAAATAAATAAATATTAGGGTGAAAAGGATGAACGCTCGTTCCTGCGCATTTCTGTTCATTTAAATTTATACTAGTATTTTCGAAATGTAAAATATATACACGAATGAACTTTCAATGCATAAATTGTTGGAGCTCGAAGTATTTTTACTAATAGTTATCAGTCTCAGAATGATTTATACATGAATCATTTTATATGATAACAATATGGATCATAACTAACGTATGTTAATTTCCATTCTATCCAGAATGCAATACTAATTTTAAATATCCCATTCTTGTATTTCGCTGCTGAAAATAGTCAAAAATTCATCATAATATTACAAAATTCAAGCTAGTTCTGCCTTTTAATGTTTATAAACTCATTCGCCTAGAATAAATAGCATTTTCGCTTTCATAATTTTATCAATTATAAATATATTAAGTTAAATAATCGACGACCGTTGAAGACTATGCTCGTTCAGCGTTGATTGAGTTTCAAGGACGATCTTCAGCCATCCTCCAAGGTTTTTGCCCGTAGTGCTTTTGGCTCAGTTAACTTGGCTGTGATAATCTGTTCATTCTTGATATTTCAAAATAAAAGTCACTGTTGCTGGTTGGTCATGAATGTTTCTCCATTAGATCTAAAAATTTTTGGTTTCTACAAAGAAGTTGCATTTTTTCCTACTATTGGTCAAGGCACAATATATAACTTAACGCACTTGCCATCCCAGTCTTCAATTGATCGCGGCGATAATCCTAATTGTCGCAAATATGATATTCTTGTCGCCTCTCTTCTTCCTTCGTTTGAGAATTCATCATCATCCCGTTGTTGCAACCTCTTCTCATTTTCGACAGTTCAAGATCGACTCGTTACGTTTACAAAACCGTTTGATTTCAACTATCTTCCAGGTAAAACGTCCTAAACGTTACTAACATGATAAACTAGTCGCTGACATTGTTTGTATCAACTCTTTCTACGATGAATACTCGAGAAATTACGTTGTTTCGATGGGTCTAGTAAAGGTTTCCTAATTTACTTCGTTTATATCAATCTTCTTTAGGAAGAAGGATCTTGTTACTTTAATATATACTCCGAAGGGAATTTATCCTGCCTCCCGGAAAGGTTCATATGTCTTTCTGAACTTGATCATTTTCCAGTTCAAGTCGTTCACACCTAGTAGGTGTCTTGATTGATATTAAATTGGCCAATACTTTAGTTTCCTGTTACCGAATACCTCGGAAATGCAATGGGCTTGTCTCTTGTCAACGTCTGGACAGCTTATGTCGGCACTTGATTTATCTCAAAATTCTCCGTCTTGGAAACCTGTCCAACTCTATACTAGGTTTCTGGATT
This sequence comes from Rodentolepis nana, assembly GCA_900617975.1. Taxonomy (NCBI): domain Eukaryota; kingdom Metazoa; phylum Platyhelminthes; class Cestoda; order Cyclophyllidea; family Hymenolepididae; genus Rodentolepis; species Rodentolepis nana. The sequence goes on along the minus strand of UZAE01014251.1, from coordinate 2,571 downwards.
TTGTTCCTTCTGAGGTAAATTTTAAATTGCCTGTATTTTACTATTTCATCCTCTATTATTAGTATATTTTTTGAGACGAATTAATGTATGCAATTTAATTTGGATCCCTTATTTTGTATTTCAGTTTGTTATTATTCTTCTCTCTGTTAGTGGGCAAAATCACAGAATAACGTTCTTTTCTTAATGCTCTTTTTTCCGAGTCCTGCATTACAATTTTAGAGGTTATAGCTTCAATACTCTCCAGGGGACACCTTGCAAATAGTAATTATGAAATGTAAGTAAAATTATGGTAAAAATTCTAACTTCGCATCAGTGGTGTTACCTAAATGGACTTGGATAATTGGAGTTATTTATAACATGCCAACTCCCTTTCATCTCACATTTATATGAGAAATGAATAGTCAAAAATTGCTATGATTGACAATTTTTCCCCAATCAAAATAAGGGCAAATCAAAGAGGCGAGGGCTTAAATTTTACGCCAGTGAGACTCCACCAACCAGTTCTGGGGATGAAGGTCAAAGCTGCAGAGTTACAGCTGATCAATCCACTAAATCAATTTTTGGTCTAATCGATTCTAACACAACTTGCAAGCTCTTTCCAGAGTTAGGAAATCTTCCTTCAAAAGTGTGAGTCCCTGGGGTTATGCTTGAAATTTATTGCCTGTATTGAAATAACATATTTCTTTTTTTATTTATAGAGTGACATACATGGATTTCTTCTTATTGGAAGATGATGAAACAAAATATCGATTGTCAGCATTTGGAACCCTGGACGGTTGGGTTGGTGTCGGATTAGTTGACATGGCCAAACCTGGTTCGTTTTCTTTACAACAGACCAGTTAAAATCATCCATCGTATCTTTTAGTGTCTGCTAGTCTAAGAGTCCCCGGAATTAGATTAGTATCAGTGGGTATTCCATTCGAATTTGCCTCTTTTCAAATGCCAAATTGTTCATTAATATCTGTAAAGTAGTATGAAAATAGGCTAGCTTTCAAGCGGCTCTTCTGAAAAGTTCAATGATACTCCAAGATGAGCGTTGGAAATGAGCTTGAGGAAGTTCAAGTGAAAGGCAGTAATCGATTCAATTTACATTCCCAACCTTTTAACAGTTTTTTTTCTTCGAAGTGTTTACTGAAAATTGGACTCATGTTTCGCCGGGTAACGAATGCATCACTATGACTCTTTCATCGCGTAATGTTTACTGCTATATGCGGGATTAAGTGTCGGTCTCAATTCTACACTAAGACAACGCTTCACCTGTTTCCTCGTAATGTATTGTCTAACTCGTGTATTTTTAATTCAAAAGCCCCAGTATTTGTCATTTTAATCATCTTTTAGGACCATCGTATACAATTAATTGCTCTATAATTAGAAACCAATTAATATTAATTATTTTATTACGTAGAATTGAAGGCCTTCTACTCGGTCTCCCACGAATCAATGATTACAAAGTTAAAATTCTTCCGTCAGTTCAGTCAAGGTAAGTGGGCTTTAATTACCAGCATCCTCGCATCTAGATTCCACCACTTCACCATCAGCTATTTCCCTACTGGTCTGTTCTGGTCTCGAACCAGCTGTGGTTTATCGGTAAGAAGAAGAAGAAGATCCGGAAACGACTTGATGTTGGACTTTTTATGTATGCTTTTAGTGTGATTGCCTCTAACCCATTTCCAGGTGCCCATTCGATGATAGTCGGGAGGGGAAGCTTTCGATTGGATCTCAACTTATTCTGCCACAGAGTGCAGATTTTGATCATGTCAATTGTGCTTGTGTGACGGATCTGGATTTCGATGGACAACCGGAGATTGTGATTGGTACTTTTGGCCAACGGCTTCTCTTCTACAAGTGGATTAGTCAACCTGATTCAGAAAACGGCGGATCCTACTCGTAGGCCAACATTTTCATGTTTTTTTTTTAGTTTGTTAGTTTCAGCTGTTTAACTCGGAGTGTTGTTTCTCGAACCTCTACCATAATTACTATGGAAAAGGTTATGTTAAACTGCGAAAGCAATGCCATTTTCGATCGCGATAGCAAATTGGATTAGTATTCATTATTTCCTTAGCAAGCCACAATACCCACGCTAATAGATCGTTATTTTGTTTCTCATTTTGTGTTCCTCTTCGCCTATTAGTCCTATTACCATTTTCTCAGGTGCATATGCATTCCAAAGCATTTATTTATTTATATCAAATGGCAGGCGTCTTGATGGTTATCATTAGCCCTTTAGTTGACTTCAGGCTTCACAGAGAGGAAGGAACATCAAATTGAAAAAAATCGAGAGGGGGGAACAGAAGAGTGTTTCAAAGATGTAAGAGACAAACACAAAGTTAAAACAAAGGTGAGGTGAGTACTGTGAAAATATTAGAATATGGCATCGAGTGAGGTGATGGTAGTTTGAAGTGAGAAGTCAACTGTCAGTTAATAGACTTTTTTACCGTATGAGTATACGTTACTCAGGGTGCACCACGTGAAGGTAAGTCTATCGCACACCCCGTATTCCAAAGCATTCATTTGGCTAAATGTCAGGAGTCTGGAACCAATTGGTTCTAAGTATTCTCATTACTTGAAGTA
>UZAE01014249.1:0-15712 GCA_900617975.1 Rodentolepis nana | reverse complement strand
GTGTGCGATAGACTTACCTCCACGTGGTGCACCCTGGGCAACGTATTCACATACGGCAAAAAAGTCTCTTAACCGGCAGTTGACTTCAGACTTCCAACTACCATAACCCCACTGTATGTCATATTCGACCCTTTCACAGTATGTATCGTACCTTTCTCTGCCTTTGTGTCCGTCTGCCTGTCTCTTTTACATCTTTGAATCACTCTTGTCCACTGTTTTCGGACTTTGATGTTCCTCCTCTGTGAAGCCCAAAGTCAGCTAAAGGGCTAATGATAATTAGCAAAACGCCTGCCATTTGGAATAAATAAATAGATAATCACCATTTAGGTAACTGACTTGACTTGATGCAAATTGGTGGAAAGTACCTAAATGTAGATAATTATTTGAATGCAATTCAATTCTCTAATGGTTGTGTAATTTGTAAATTTATTTCACAATTTTATATAATACTAGTATGCCTAATATAGCTGTAGTTGCAACTGACTATTTAAATTTACATTATTTACATTCTGTTTACTCGGCGGTGGGTTGGATCAAACCAGAGCACACTTTAGTCATATGATGATCCAACATGACAAAAGGCTAGACAATGGTATATGACCGTAGGTCTGTGTCGCCAATTTAAGATTTAAATAGCCTGCTCTCACTAATTGTACTTTTCTTTGTTCTTACTTAATGTCTCACTATGATTATTGACTTAAGATGATCAACCCACCCCCAGTTAAATGGCGATTCTGATCCGAGGAGTCATTAAGATGTCAGGAAACAGTCCGTTGAAGACCATTTGAGTGAATATGAATCTTTCATCCATAAATAGAGCACTTGATTCAAAAGTGACTCATTATTTATTTACAAAACTCTAGTTAAGATTAGAATGAGTTTTCACTAAAGTGTGAGGAGAGATTTTTTTAGATCCATTTTCATTCAATTCATACTATGTGCATCTGATTGCTTAAACTATTTAGTTTGCTCAAGTTTCACCAAGCGCCTCTTTCATTGCACTCCACAATTCTAGCAAGGTATTACAGCTCCACATTAAGTTTGTGTACTAGATAAATTCACTGACCATAAACAGAAGGCAACCCGCTGCAGTTCGTGTTTAAACCGGATTAGAGATAAGTGAAAACTTGAAAAGTTGATAATTCACTTAAGCAGCAATCATGGTTGTAAAACTTGGCTAACCATCTAGGTCAGAATTAAATAATAACTATTATGTGATCATAGGGCAGCTCTTGAATCATGTTAACACAATTATTCATTGAATTAAAACTAGAGAAAACAGGTTGACTTGATTACTCCTGCCTTCAGCTGAAGAAGGGCTATTTAATTCCATAACACCTCCCACCACCACCAACACCTCCCCCTAATCCCTCTTTATTAACTGTCTACATTTCAAATTCATTGAATTTTTGAAACTTTCTAGCTTTTCAAGGAGGAAACAGAATAATTAACCTGAGACCACTATGACAGGAAGTGTCATGTAACACCTTGGTTATCACGAAAATGAATGTGGGCATGAAACACTGATTCAATCTCAACAGAGGTGAACATTGTCTTCATTAACTTTCCATTGGTGGAATTAAAGATTAAAAATAAGCGCTAGGAATATCCAGACCATCTCATCCATGGCGCTCAATATGCTCAAACTGTTTTCACTTACTAAAAATCGATGCTGTCTTTGGGAACAATAGTGCAATGTTTACTCCAAGAGGACTGCAAGACAGTCGACTGGAATCTGGTTTAGTCTTAATAAGCATTTTTTACGCAGGTTTGTTGACTGTGTGGAACGATTCAAGACAAAACCTTCTTCGCCATTTAAAATTTATTGTCAATAATTGATTAAAATTGCAAAGTTGTTAATATGTGCCAACTAACGAGCTCGTTGTCTTTGGTAATATTGGTAAAGAGCCCATCTATGTGGTCCTAACGCTTTTTTATATTGAGATCTAGAATTTGCAGCAATTTCGGAGGCAAACTAGAAAAATAACAGACGTCTATTTCAACGTTTTTTACGGGTTATGTCTCAATTAAAATTTAACTACCTACACGTCATCTGTGGGAATGTTGCATTAAAAACTTCGGCAAATGAGAAATTTATTATTTAAAAAATTAAAAATAATTAGGCAACAGGATACTATAATAATAGTCGTTAAAACTGTTCAGCAAAACAATACCATTGCTACTGGCTCTAATTTTATTTATCGCAGCCACAAAAACGTAACTGTATACAGATTGGGTGACCAATCCCTTGTTTGAATTTGCCAGCGAGTATTTTGCACGTATCTTTAACAGGAACACAACTAGAAATCCAGGTATTATGCTTTTAGCACATTAGTACTTAATTTTAAACCACGCTCATTGAATAAATCGATGCTATTTTAATTCAAATAAATTAAAAAGGCTATGGCTATGGTGTAATTAGTAACAAATGAACTTCAAAATTATAGAAACTAAATTCATAAAATAGAGCATGCTAACAATTTGTTTAAAAAAATGTCGAAACACAGAAACTGCCTATCAATAGCAGTATGAATTGATATCAAAAAGTTAGGCAACGCATACATCACGAGGTTAGATCAATACGTTAATCAATGAAAAATAGGGATTTGCGTTTTAAATGAACGAGTAAATGTGTTTTGGCATGAAATTGAGATTAATAACAGAAAATCAATGTCTATGTGCAATTGCCTTTAATTACCATGGTCTGATAATAGATAGTTTCTTTCATTCAAACAATTCAGCATTTTGGCTTGAAATTTTTTTCTAACTTTAAGCATTGGTTAAGACTGAAAATATGCTCTTAAGTAATTTGTGAGTTGACTGCTCTTATGCCTTAAGCAAAATATGGGTTATCGTTTGTTGATATCGTAATATGCCTAAACATTTATACACACCTTTTTATTGTGTTTACGTTTATTTGGCTTGTACATACCAAAATTACTTCATTTCCAAACTCACTTGTGCTAAACCTAATTGTCTTCGTGGTTTTAAACCACTTTGGTGTGCTCAAAAAGGTGTAAGTCGAAATGGGCTCAAATATCACTGCCAACTTAATGAGGTGCTTAATTAACCTAGCTTAAATAATATTAATGTCAATATGTTCACTTACTTTACCCTGAAGTTGCATTATCTACGCCCATCAAGGCGGTTTCTTTTGATGATCATAAATTTTGCAAAAATGTGAATCATTTTCTTGAATTAGAAGTGGGCCCAGTGTCCTAGAGGTCGTCTGCTTCATGCAGATGAAGTGAGGTGAGGTGAGGTTGATCCGACTTTCAGAATAGTTGAAGTTCATGGCAGTGAATAAGTCAAAAATTCAAAGATATTTTGTGTTTTCAGCTCATTTTACGCTTTTCTTTAAATTTTCATTCCAATTTTGTATTGACTTAATCCCACTCCTATCTTCATAAAAATTTTTTATATCAAATGGCAGGTGTTTGGATAGTTATCATTAGCCCTTCGACTTCAGGCTACACAGAGGGGAAGGAGCATCAAAGTGAAAAAGTCGAGAGGAGGGAGGGGGAACAGAAGAGTGCTTCAAAGATGTAAAAGAGGCAGACACAAAGGTAGAAAAAATAAGGAATATCAAAGAGAAAAAAGTCGAGATGGGGGGGGGGACAAAAGAGTGTTTAAAAGATGTAAGAGACAAACACAAAGGTAGAAAAAAGGTGAAGAAAGTGAAAAAGGTTAAGATTGGGGGGGGGGACAGAAGAGTGTTTCATAGATGTAAAAGAGACAGACACAAAGGTAGAAAAAAGGTGAAGTGTAAAAGAGACAGACACAAAGGTAGATGAAAGGTGAGGTAAGATGTAAAAGAGGCAGACACAAAGGTAGAAAAAAGGTGAGGGGAGTACTGTTTAAGGGGAAGAATATGGCATACAGTTGGGTGATTACTTTAAAAGAGACAGACAGACAGACACAAAGGCATAAAAAGGGTAAGATGAGTACTGTGAACGGGGTCGAATATGACAAATAGTCGGGCCATAGTAGTTTGAAGTGAGACAGAAAGACATAAATGCATAAAAAAGGTAAGATGAGTTCTGTGGATGGGGCAATAGTCGGCTCATTGTAGTTTGAAGTCAGAAGTCAACTGCCGGTTGATAGACTTGTTAGTTTGAAGTGAGAAGTCAACTGCCAGTTAATAGACTTGTACCGTTAAAGTAATAGAGTGGGGTGATGGTAGTTTGAAGTCAGAAGTCAACTGCCGATCAATAGACTTTTTGCAAGTCAGAAGTCAACTGCCGATCAATAGACTTTTTTGTCTTTGAAGTCAGAAGTCAACTACCGTACAGTGGGGTCATGGTAGTTTGAAGTGAGAAGTCAACTGTAGGTGAGGTGAGTACTGTGGAAGTAGTCGAATATGACACAGTAAGGTAAGATGATTACTGTGAAAGGGGTCGAATATGACATAAGTGAGGTGATGGTAGTTTGAAGTGAGAAGTCAACTGCCTTAGTCGAATATGACATACAGTGGGGTCAGAGTCAACTGAAGGTAGAAAAAAGGCGAGGTGAGTACTGTGGAAGTGGTGAAATATGACATACAGTGGGGTGATGGTAGTTTGAAGTCAGAGGTATATGACATACAGTGGGGTGATGGTAGTTTGAAGTGAGAAATAGGTAGAAAAAAGGTGAGGTTAGTACTGTGGAAGAAGTCGACAGTAGAGCAAAGGTGAGGTGAGTACTGTGGAAGGGGTCGAATTTGACATACAGTGGGGTGATGGTAGTTTGAAGTGAGAAGTCGAAGAGAAAAGGTAAGATGAGTACTGTTGAAGTGGTCGAATTTAAGAAAAAAGGTGAGGTGAGTACTGTGAAATGGTCGAATATGGACAAAGGTGAGGTGAGTACTGTAAAAATAGTCGAATATGATATAGAGTGGGGTGATGGTAGTTTGAAGTCAGAAGTCAACTGCCGATCAATAGACTTTTTGCAAGTCAGAAGTCAACTGCCGATCAATAGACTTTTTTGTCTTTGAAGCTAGTAGTCGAATTTGACATACAGTGGGGTGATTGTAGTTTGAAGTCATAGTCAACTGCCAGTTAATAGACTTTTTTGCCGTATTAGTACAGTTAACTGCCAGTTAATAGACTTTTTGCCGTATGAATATAACGAAAGCCGAGTGATAGACTTTTTTGCCGTAAGAAAATACGCTGCCCAGGGTGCACCACGTGGAGGTAAGTCTATCGCACACAAACTTCCGGTTAATAGACTTTTTACCGTATGAGTATACGTTTCCCAGGGTGCACCACGTGGAGGTAAGTCTATCGCACACCCACCAGGGTACACCACGTGGAGGTAAGTCTATCGCACACCCCTTCTTCAGAAATATAATAAGAAGAGTTTTGGTCGCTCTAATACATAAATTAATCTCTTTTTCCACTCAAAATCAATGCCTCGTCATTTTCGTAACGTTAGACATTACGACCATTCACTGTTTACAGGGTTTTTTTTAGAAAATGGCCCCAAATGGAAGTACTTAAGGAGCGAGTACCACATAGTGACTCAAAATCTAAAGGTGACTGAGGGATCGTAAAACGAGGAAAGCCTCTTGCAGTTTTCGATTTACTTATTGAGATGCACAATCTTTTATAGAGATATTTAGGAAAATATCTTGCCATTGAGAAAGGCATCAGTATTATTTCAGAAACTTATTATTATTATGTCAAATGGCAGGCGTCTTGATGGTTATCATTAGCTTTTTAGTTGACTTCAGGCTTCACAGAGAGGAGTGTACATCAAATTGAAAAAAATCGAGAGGGGAGGGGGAACAGAAGAGTGTTTCAAAGATGTAAAAGAGACAGACACAAAGGTAGAAAAGAGGTGAGGTGATTACTGTGGAAGTAGGTGATGGTAGTTAGAAGTCAGAAGTCAACTGCCAGTTTATAGATTTTTGCCGTATGAGCATACGTTCCCCAGGGTGCACCACGTGGAGGTAAGTCTATCACACACCCCATTTTCGTTGAATGTTAAGAGGATCAATATTGATCAAATCATTTATGTTGACTTTTGAATGACAGATGAATTGATAAAACAAAGTTAATCAAAACTAATTATTAAACATTGAAAGAGGCACGGGCCTTCATGATTATAAGAGTAATGGTCAGCGTAGAGACTGCAAATTCAATTCAGCGGACATCCACTACTATAAGTAACAATCTTCATCGCAATGCTATTTATTTTGGTCCTATTTCATGTGGACAAGATTTCAAAACACAGTCCCATTCCGCACAATTCCAATGAGGTGTTCGTCTCCACGCCTCCACCCCCCCCCACCCCCCTCCAACGTCCCCAACTAATTTTGAGAACTTTACGAGGGTCAACTCAGTCCTAACTCATCACAAGCTCATTCCAAATATTTTATGAAGGTTCTATAATTCTGATTTACTTCTCTCAGTGTGACATTTATGAGGGCTTTGTCCGATAGAGAATAGGAGTACAAAATAAAAGTCGAGACAAGTGGATTTTTTACCAAAAATGGTATACACTTAGAACTGAGCGAATCGATAAAAATTCTGGCAGCTGCAAATAACTCACCTTGACAACCGCAGATCGGTGAAGCGGTATTTACTAAGCCTGACAACGCTTTTAGCCCGCATATTGGTTGCGAATGCAAGGTTTAAAGTGGTGGATATCGAGTGATGACAGATTTTTCCCTTCACAAAATCAAGAAAAGCCTGTCCTTTGTCATTTCGTGATAAAATGTTGCACTTGGAGGCTAGTTTTCGTTTAACCTATTTATACCACTTAATATGAGTAGTTCGACGAATGCTTGATTCAAATTTATGTTCACAAGTTAGCATGTGTACACAGGAAAAGTAGCGGTAATATGAGTATCTGCTAGAGGTCGACTAATTCCCTCTCATTGCATATTTAGTGACTTAAAAGGTCAATCTCGCGGTTTATAAGAAGGAATAGCTGGAATTTAGCCCTAACCCCAAAGTACTCCTACAGACATTCTTTCTGCCCAATGTGATTAATATGAAATAATTCTTTCAATTGGACTGGGATTTAAACTGGCGGATGCCGTTACCCAGTTAAGGGTATTCTAATTAATGTGCAGCAGGTCACCCGGCCTTACTTATGGTAAAAATGAATGCAGCATTTTGACGGTAATAAATTGGCAATAATTTCATAAATTAGAAGCCATAAAATTCACCCTCAAAATTCTTATTTCCAGTTCAATACCTAGCCGCCTACTTGTAAATTTGAACTGAGCGATATCTCAACGATTCCATTAGGTACATTTGTTTTTCCAAACCTTATTCAATCCAATTTTGAGATAAAAACTTTCCAAACCATAGGGCAAGTAAAATAGGATATTATTTGAAATAAATATTCAAGTTACTATAAGGAGACGTTGACTTTGTTGAGGGTAATTAATTGATTCCGTGCTGAAAGAATTGTTCCCGAGATTCCAGTATGAAACTTTGATAAGAGTAACGGATCCTAATGAACTGACTAATATGAAAATAACCTCAAATTTATTGATCTATCCACCCAAGTGCCCGGAACTTTGTGCGCTTTTCATTAATAAGAAAATGTATATTTCCAGTTATTCACACAATGAAAGTCTTAATCAGGGTGCAATTATTTATTGTAATCGTGCTTCTCTGTAATTGCAAGCGTACCTACTTTTAATTACGCTTAACTCTGGCACATTGCCAACTCAAATTTTATCGTTAAGAAAATTTGATATTTACAATTGACTATCGTTGATTTGCCTCGTGCTGACAATTTGAAGTTTTTAAATCTAAATCAAACTGTCCATAAACCCCACATTATTCTTATTCACCAGTTCTTGAAACTTTTGGCACAATGCTTGATACGCATACCTATAGACCTTTGAGTTTCACACAGTGCCAACTGCCTGCCTTCAACAGCTCTGATGAAAATTCGAGTTTGCTCGCGATTACCAAACTTTCAACCCCAACCATCAATCACAAAATATTGCAATCGTTCATCTCGATCATTTAAGCGAATATAACTTAAATATCCAGGGTCCATTGATGAAAACTTATTATAATAACAGGTTCTTCGTTCAACGATCGTATAAGTCCCGAAAATGGCAATAAGTGGTTATGGAAAAACTACTTTTGATGATGTCTTATGCTGTAATTGGGAAGATTTTCCTTGATGAATGCCTGCATGAAACACTGAGACCTGGATAAATATATTTACTCATATTAACTGACACCCTTTACGATAGTTATTGCCAGCGCTTTAATTGACTTCGCGAATCACAGAGGGAATGAACACCAAAGTAGTTAAAGTGGAGAGAGGGAACTGGAGAGTGATTCATATATCCAAAAGAGACAGACACAAAAGTAGAGAAAAGGGTAAGATGAGTACCATGGAAGTTTTCGAATATGGCATACAGTCGGGTAATGGTAGTTTGAAGTCAACTGCCAGTCAATAGACTTTTTTGTCGTATAAGTATCCGTTGTCTATGGTGCACCATGTAGAGGTGAATCTAACGCGCACCACACAGATATATATATAATTCCCATAAACTAAAACTCTCTTCCAACTCAAGAGTATCGATAAAAACTAGAACATCGAATTATCGAAATTGTAAACTCTACTTGTTTAAGGCAATCTAAACTGACCCCCTCTAACCCCCCCCCCTCCCCCGATTACGCTGTTATTCCAGTCCTTGAAAGAAGAAACGGAGTGGGGTGACAAGACCGATCACTAGAATTAAGTAAACTGCCATTAAGCACGGATGATTTTGAATAAATATTATAACGACAATCCAGGGAAAGATTGTGAAATGTTGATTTTGGAATGCAAGCCAGTAAAAAATTTTATTAAGAAGTCGAAAAGTGACTCTTTAACGCCCTATTTTCGAGCCGCTTTGTGTGTTATATTTTGTACTTTAATTGCCTAATTTCATTAACTTACCCGCTAATAACAAATTTACTTGTTTGTGTTGCTTTTAGTTCCAATAATAATAATAATAATATATCGCTTGAAATTTGGGATAATAAACTGAAAAGGTCAACAACCTGAAAGATTATTGTGGGCTCGATCTTTCCATTAAAATGAATACATTTCTGTATATCTACGCCAAAATTAAAAATTAGTTCATGAACTGTTGTTTCTCAATGGCAAACACTTCACACAACACTTATCGTCTGAATTTAAATGGATTTTTCGGTGATTTTAAGATTAATTTCTTCACCGCAGTAAAGCAAACAATAACGCACAAATCGAGACAAATTATGGGTATATATAGAAAGCTTTTATTCCCCTAATCTTAAGAATGAGTTATCTGTTTGTCTGTATCACCTACATTGCCTTTTCGTCGATGTTAAATGCGCATTTGGCAACCTCTTTGGTAATGATTCCCAATTTTGTTTTTTTGCCATATCGTTTTACAATTGTATCACATTACGTTCTAGACTGCCAACTAGTGAAAATTTAGGTCCGATCATGTTCATCTACTTAAACAAAGTGACTCACTTAAATAAGAGTTCAATTCCACATGTTAAGTTACTAAGCCGGAGTGTGCGATAGACTTACCTCCACGTGGTGCACCCTGGGTAACGTATACTCATACGGCAAAAGAGGCTATTACCTGGCAGTTGACTTCTGACTTCAAACTACTATGGCCCGACTAAATGTCATCTTCGACCACAATCACAGTACTTATCTTGCATTTTCTCTGCTTTTGCGTCTGTTTGTTACTTACATCTATGAATCACTCCTCTGTTCCCAACCCCACTGTATGCCATATTCGACGACTTCCATAGTACTCATCTCACCTTTTTCTACCTTTGTGTCTGCCCATTTAAATTTTTGAAACACTCTTCTGNGCGGCCAGATCGTTGTGAATTTTTCAGTGAAAAATCACCGGAACGAAATCTTTCAAACCAATTTCGACACTGCCTTTCTTTTAAGGCTTCATCTCCATATACGGCACATAACTTCTTTTGTGCTTGCGATGCGTTCTTGCCTTTTCGGAAGTAATACAATAAAATGTGTCGGAAGTGCACGTCCTGTTCTTTCATTTTTAAATTGGGATAAAAACAAAACTAAAGAACTAAACAAAAAAAAATTTTTACTAATTAACCTAGAAGCCCATACAGTAAGGAAAAATATAGGTTAGATGCTCTGGCCACGTTAACAAAACAAAAGAAAGTATAGAGTGAATCTGTCAACAAAAACGCCCGTGACTTAGTTGCCCACCCAATATTTCATTCCACCAGGTCCCTGGCACACATTGTCTCACGTGTTTTTGAAGCTTCTACCGCGGTCAATGTCGACATGCACACAAATTCACTATGTTCTTGCAATTTTAAATGTTGTCGATTGGTGGTTAGAATGTGCAATGAGATAAACAGCTGAAACAGTATGAACATTCTACTGCAATTATGCTCATAATATTTATAACCATTGATATCTATGAATTCTCGGCTTTGTAGACACTCAAATGACTATTGCCAATACACTCATGCACTCACGATTTGATACGTCTTTAAAGATAGCCATTAATGATTGCCAAATTCACATTTTCTTACCATTCTTTGCACTGACTTTATTCTGATTGGAGTGGAACCTAGTTCTGTATAATTGGGTCTTCTCATTGTTCTATAACATCAGGATACAGAGCAGATGCATTCTGCCAAATGGCCTCTCAAAAGCTGATAGTATTTGGGGTTAAAATTCAAAAGCATAAGCGCATATGCGACTGGTGAGAGGGCCACAATCCTGATTGGATAAGTATAATCACATTAAGGCAGTAACATTGAGGGTTGTGTTTATCATAAGATCACTGCGTGATGCTTGCTAAATCGTCGAGCGTTCAAAAACTGGATATAGCACCATCCTATATTATGCTAAACGGGGTGTGCGATAGACTTACCTCCACGTGGTGTAACCTGGTTAACGTATACTCATACGGCAAAAAATCTATTAACTGGCAGTTGACTTCTCACTTCAAACCACCATGACTCCACTGTATGTCATATTCGACTACTTCCACAGTACTCACCTCACCTTTTTCTACCTTTGTGTCTGTCTCTTTTACATATTTGAAACATTCTTCTGTTCCCCCTCCCCCCCCCCCCTATAGAATTTTTTTCACTTTGACGTTCCTTCCCCTCTGTGAAGCCTGAAGTCAACTAATGGACTAATGATAACTGTCATGAAGCTTGCCATTTGAAATAAATAAATATTATGCTTAACAGAATATCACATTTGGCAATTGCGTGTTTACTCAATGGAGGAACGGTTATTCCCTAGAGAAGATGTCATTTGATCGTCTGTCTGTCTAGTCACGTCTCTCAGGTCGTAATACAGGGATATAAAAAACAGCAGTAATTAAAATGACCCAATGATCACGCTGATTACAGCTGATTAAATATAACCTTGAACTAACCTTGTAACCAAATAATGAGTGCGAATGTCGGTATATCCAACGCTACAAATTAAGTTGCGAGATTCATACGACCGATCAATTGATCGACTGCAATTCATTAATGAAATTTTGAAAAAAACAGAAATTGCTGCGCCAACATACTCCTAACCAGTGGCGTTATTTTAAGACCGTTTGAACGTGGGTATCAACACACTTGTCCTTTTTAAACTATAATGAGTGGGTGGATGATCATGCATCCACCAAGTGAACTTATATTAGCAAAACATACAGTCCCTCAGATCACACAACTAACAGCTGATCGGAAAATTCCAGACTAGGCCAATCTGAATAACATAATCGCATGTAAATATCGGACAAATCATGTCGTTTTACCGAAGCCCCTAAACAGGCCTGAGAGCCTATAGTGCTCTAGTGATCTGGTCCTTTCAAAATGTAAGGAACGATATTTCACCATTATGGGGTGTGCGATAGACTTACCTCCACGTGGTGCATCCTGGGCAACGCATTCTCATATGGCAAAAAGTCTATAAACCGGCAGTCGACTTCTGATCTCAAACTACCATCACCCCACTGTATGTCTTATTCGATCACTTCCACCATACTTATCCTACCTTTTCTCTGCCTTTGTGTCTGTCTGTCTGTCTCTTTTACATCTATGAATCATTATTCTGTCCCCCCTCTCCACCTTTTCTCATTTAGGTGTTCTTCCTTCCCTCTGTGAAGCCCAAAGTCAGCTAAAGGGCAAATGATAAGCCCACCATTTGAAATAAATATTTCACCTTTATTAATCATTCAATTTCATCTTAATTTGAAAGTAATTTTGTTAAAAATTATTCACTTATAGAGACACGGAACAGATTTTGAGCACTTAGCTCATATGAGAAAGCCAATTTCAAAACTTTTTTAAATTATTCTGATTTTGAGGCAGCTGATAACTTTCACCTAATGGCTAAAGTGTTGGTATTGGTTTTAAAGGGAACAGGCAGAAGAAATCACAAAACTTAAAAGTTGAAAAATTTGATTTTCTCGATCACTCAAATTTCATAGTTAGATTAGTAACTATTTACTAATGTAGGGGGCGATTGAGATGTTACTCCTATTAAAAGTTTACAATATTCAATAATTTATCTTTTGCTTATATGAGTAAAGTATTTAAGAACGCAAGTAATTTTGGATAAAACGGTAGAGATTTGGAACTCTCATGTTTGAATAACAGTATTTTTATATTCTGCAAATCTTATACTGGTTTATTACCAACTTTGAGCTGGGACGATTAATTTTTCGAACCATGAAGCTTGCTAATAACTTACCACTGTTTCGAACATTCAAGTCTACTGAAGAGGACGAATTATCACCAGTTCTTCACATGAGGTTGAATGATTAGTAAGTGCCCAATCAATCAGAAATGCCCAAAAATGAATTTCAAAGCCATCCCGAATATGAAGCACTTGGAAAGCTTCTTCCAAGCCAAATATTTGGCTGGTTAATCTTTTAATTTTTATTTTATTTCAAATGGCAGGCGTTCTGATAGTTATTATTAGCTCTTTAGCTGACCTCGGGCTTCACAGCGAGGAGGAGGAACTCCAAAGTGACAAAAGGTCGAGAGGAGAGGCAGAATAATGATTAACAGATGTGAAAGAGACAGACAGACAGAGACAAAGGCATAAAAAAGGTAAAATGAGTACTGTGGAAGCGGTGGAATATGACATACAGTGGGGTCAAGGTAGTTTGAAGTGAGAAGTCAACTGTCGGTCAAAAGACTCTTTTGCCGAATGAGTTTACGTTACCCAGGATGCACCACGTGGAGGTAAGTGACCCAACAATATAAAGGAAACAGAACGTACTTCGTGAAAAACGTTTATTGGGTTTCTGCGTCACTGACGCGGAACTTAGCGCTGACCAATCAGTAACTAGGGATCGTTGAGTAGCTAGAAAATTTCTGCTCTCGTGGCATCATTTGATCCCTAACACGATCAGCATTGCGTCTGCACGCTCCAGAATGTTTGAGCGCTCGTGAGAGTGCTTCATTTAATCGTGCTNTTAAATGCGCATTTGGCAACCTCTTTGGTAATGATTCCCAATTTTGTTTTTTTGCCATATCGTTTTACAATTGTATCACATTACGTTCTAGACTGCCAACTAGTGAAAATTTAGGTCCGATCATGTTCATCTACTTAAACAAAGTGACTCACTTAAATAAGAGTTCAATTCCACATGTTAAGTTACTAAGCCGGAGTGTGCGATAGACTTACCTCCACGTGGTGCACCCTGGGTAACGTATACTCATACGGCAAAAGAGGCTATTACCTGGCAGTTGACTTCTGACTTCAAACTACTATGGCCCGACTAAATGTCATCTTCGACCACAATCACAGTACTTATCTTGCATTTTCTCTGCTTTTGCGTCTGTTTGTTACTTACATCTATGAATCACTCCTCTGTTCCCAACCCCACTGTATGCCATATTCGACGACTTCCATAGTACTCATCTCACCTTTTTCTACCTTTGTGTCTGCCCATTTAAATTTTTGAAACACTCTTCTGTCCCCCCCCCTCCCGACTTTCCGTAACTTTCATATCCCTTCCCCTCTGTGAAGCCTGAAGTCAACTAAAGGGCTAATGATTAACAACCAAAACGCCTGCCATTTAATCGATCTCTATTCGAGGTTATGTGTGGTATCGTTATAAGCAAGAATACTGTAGTACTTCCTTACTGTCGTTTTGTGCAAATAAATGTGAAGGGAACACATGATAAAGAAAGCAAATGAGTAAAAGTGTGTGGGCTGTTTGTTCATGCGAAATGCAAATGCCATATTTCACAATACTTTGCCACAAGTTTCGCCAACGTGATTCATGCAAATAGCATGAAATGTGGTTGCATGATACGCATATAACTTTCCTAGTAGTATTTGTGGTAATTCACACTAGATACTTTAATTGCCTTTACTAATCGTAGAAGAAGATTCCTGTATTGCTGTAAATTGAATTTTCTAATGATCAATTAAGCGAACAGGCCTTTAAACATATATTTAAAGCACCAGACGTGCAATAAGTTACCGAGTCGGTCGAATTTATGGAAAAGGGAACACGAGGACGTTAGATATTCTGCAATTCAGGCCAAGTTAGTTCCATAACTGGAAATATTTTTTTCAAATGACAGGCTTTATGATATTTATCATTAGCCCTTAAACTTTGACTTCAGCTTCCCCCAAGGGTGGGGGTACATTTATAGCAGTTAATTAGCTGTCTTCTTGCTTCCCAGTATCTTTGGGTTTCCGTCGTTGTCCTTAGGGCTGGACACCGAGTCAGGTGGGTCTTCTCCATTTCCTCCTGTAGGTTACATAGGGAGCATGGGGTTGAGTGTATACTCCCAATCTGTGAAGGTGTTTTGCCTGGCAATCGTGTCCGGTACGTAGTCTAAACTCAGCAACGGCTTCGGTTCTTGGCCAGTCGGCTATGTCGGAGAGTGCCACTGTCCACTGCTTCTCCTTTGTTCGACCTTTCAGTTCGTTGCACCCTGAAGTCTTGAATTCTCTCCTGTTTAAGACTTTCATTGTGTGAATAACTGGAAATATACATTTTCTTATTAATGAAAAGCGCACAAAGTTCCGGGCACTTGGGTGGATAGATCAATAAATTTGAGGTTATTTTCATGTTAGTCAGTTCATAAGGATCCGTTACTCTTATCAAAGTTTCATACTTGAATCTCGGGAACAATTCTTTCAGGACGGAATTAATTAATTACCCTCAAAGTCAACGTCTCCTTATAGTAACTTGAATATTTATTTCAAATAATATCCTATTTTACTTGCCCTATGGTTTGGAAAGTTTTTATCTCAAAATTGGATTGAATAAGGTTTGGAAAAACAAATGTACCTAATGGAATCGTTGAGATATCGCTCAGTTCAAATTTACAAGTAGGCGGCTAGGTATTGAACTGGAAATAAGAATTTTGAGGGTGAATTTTATGGCTTCTAATTTATGAAATTATTGCCAATTTTATTTTATATCGAATGGCAGGCGTCTTGATGGTTATCATTAGCCCTTTAGTTGACTTCAGGCTTCACAGAGGGGAAGGAACATCACATTGAAAAAAGTCGAGAGGGGGGGGGACAGAAGAGTGTTTCAAAGATGTAAGAGACAAACACAAAGGTAGAACAAAGGTGAGGTGAGTACTGTGAAAATAGTCGAATATGGCATAGAGTGAGGTGATGGTAGTTTGAATTGAGTAGTCAACTGCCAGTTAATAGACTTTTTTGCCGTATAAATATACGTTGCCCAGGGTGCACCACGTGGAGGTAAGTCTATCGCACACCCCTTATTGCCAATTTATTA
>UZAE01014248.1:1001-15722 GCA_900617975.1 Rodentolepis nana | reverse complement strand
CCTCCTTCCAATTGTGTTTGTAATAAAGACCGTAGAGGAACAATAGCTCAGAAAAACTTCTCCGTTCCACACAGGTGATCCCACATCTATCACCCACTCTTTATCAATGATGTAACAAAAGGGAAAATGGAGTGTGCGATAGACTTACCTCTACGTGGTGCACTCTGGGCAACGTATACTCATATGGTAAAAAAGTCTATTAACTGGCAGTTGACCTCTGACTTCAAACTACCATGACCCCACTGTATGTCATATTCGACTACTTCCACAGTACTCACCTCACCTTTACTCTACCTTTGTGTCTCTCTCTTTTACATCTTTGAAACGCTCTTCTGTTCCTCCCCCTCTCGACTTTTTTCACTTTGATGTTCCCTCCCCTCTGTGAAGCCTGAAGTCAACTAAAGGGCTAATGATAACTACCAAAACGCCTGCCATTTGATATAAATAAATAAACAGAAGGGAAAAGTTTCCTTCTAGCGCACAAATGTGAAAATTTTTAGCCGAGAAATTACAAATTACCAGCTTATTAGTGGCTATTGTTTAAATTTGCATGCTCGCTTAAACGCGTTACATGGAAGTGTCGTCACTTCGCGAAATTTTGAAGTGAAGCCCACCTTCAAGGTAATAACGTGTTTTTTACCGACATCTGTGAATTGTGCCCACTTTGAAGGTTTAATTAGATTAAAACATTTCATGAAGCAACAGCAATGACAGATCTAATGAAGGCGAATGAGGGATGACTGAATGCAGAATCTCAACCCGACGGGAAACCGAATGGAACTTGTTAAATTTAGCAAGTTCGAAAGTCGTATCAATTTTGCATTACTGTGGGAAGGAAAGCTGTTCACAAAATTTGGAGACCACAATCCTGAAATCAACAAGTTCTACATAACCCGAATCGCGATAGATGTCTCTTAATTCGAAAAGCCCTATTGACCTGAGCATTCATGTTAGAGCCCACTACTCATTAGTTATTTAAAGGTGAGGATTTACATTTGTCAGAATTTTTTTGCTATTCTGCATTTCAGAGATTAGTTACGCCTGGTAGTAGAAATAGACATAAACTCACATAAATAAATTTCAAAAATATTTGAACTGCAGTTAGTATATTTGTCTCATGATCCTAGATCCCTTAAGTCCTTTCATTAATAATTGGAAAAAAAAATCCATAAAGAAAATTTTCATTTCAAAACAAATCAACTGAATACGCCCAAATTAGTGACTTTAAAGCGCTCAGAGAAATAGGAAACAAGGCTTGACAAAATGAGACTGAGAATTAATTTTCTCATATATACCCGTCTCTATAAAACACAACTTAAGAGGTGTGATTTTAAACCTTGAAATGTAAGAAGGAGAATGCGTCAATGACTACAGACTCCGAGTGATAATGAACTTGGATCAAGCCTGAGTCTCAATTAAGTCATTCAATGATTTAATGTGACCTACTGCTATCTGACCCTACACGTGATTCATTGCTCATGAATGACACAATTTAGTCACTTATTATCCAAATATCGAAAGATGAACTTTATTGAATCATAGTCAGTGCAAACTAGGCTTCAAATGAAGTAAATGAAATTTTTCCCGGATTATGCATTTGACGAAGATGATGAGTCTGAGCAGAAGTAAAATTGAGACAATTTTGAATCTCAGGAAGAAAGTAGAACTCTTAGGCCCTCACTATATCTCACCCCCCCCCCTCCGACTCTACAGTTATTCCAAACTGAACGATCTTTGTATTTAAGCATATTTGGATGTTTTCCGTGACCAAAAGCTGTAAAACCATTTCATTTTGACATTGAGAACCATAAATAAGATAACGTTAAATGACATAATTCCAGATACTGATGTTTGCGTCAAGCCCGTTTTTGAAACTGTCAACACTACTTGATGGGGAAAAGATTAGGTAGATAAACTTTTATGAGAACTTTGCTACCTACGAACCCCAATTTCGATCATAATTGGTCAGTGTGATAGGTCACAAACATCATTAATTGTGCATCGGTGCTTATTAATGCCTTGACGCCTGAGCCGAGACGAGCACGGGAACACAATTGACTTGTAATCAAGTCGGACTGTAATCAATTATATCAAGGAAGGCGATTTGATTATTTTCGGCCCACTAAAACTAATTCCATAAGCTAACGAAAACCAGCCATCAATAAACTAAAGTAATGGCGGCGAAATCATACGGGACTCCGTATGAAAAAGATGAATATACAATAAAACTAAATTTTATCTCAAATTGGAAAAAATTAGTTGACCTAGTAACCCATTTTATATCTAAACTATTTATTCGTAAATAAAGTTTGTTGAGCACTTTCTTTTGTTGTAGATCATGCTGCCGGAATACATGCAGAGAAGCATAAAGCGCTTGATCATTCACAAGTGGTTATTTAATAATAATGATAATACACTTACACAAAATCACCATCTTCGCCTTTAAAGACGAAACAGTCGAAAACAGGCGTAGGAAAATAGTAGTTATCACTTATCATCGATAAAACCTTTTCCATTGACGCTAGAATTGACGATTTCTCAGTCTAAAGCAAGAACCAGAGTTAATTTGCAAGGATTCCACTGAATAAAACCGAATAAACTGACCTTATCCAAGGATGCTAACCAGTCCCGAAAATTGCAGAAGTTGGGGGATTCAGGAGGATTTATCAGGGGGCCCTGAATTGCAGGTTTTGGAATATCTTCGATTCGACTTGAATCTAAGGGGGGTTCCCTCAAAGAATCTTCCTTATCAATTTCGTCATTGCAAGAGAAAAAGCTAGCCGGTGATGAACTATCTGACTGATCGGTTTTGTAATTCTCGCCACCAATCGCACTGCACGTAGTTGGTTCTAGGACGCGATTTTAAAAATTATTAACATTCAATGGATGGAAAACAATGATAAAAAAATCATAACAAAATAAAATTAGTGTACCATTTTTGTAGGTTCCTTCATTATTATGAGCTTCCCTAACACAGGGAATACGCAAATGTGTTTCGACGTTTAATTCCTCATGGATTTGATTGGATAAGCTTTGGAGTAAGGAAAACCACCTTTTATCCCCTTTGTCAGTTTTTAACTGATCAACAACAGGGCCTGGAAAGATATCCCAAGCTGGTTTAACCCCAACTTTTATCAACCCATCCACTGGTTTCCAAGAAGAAGGTATCTATTGAATGGGAAAATATTCAATCAACTGAAAAAGATTATAAAATTCAGAAGCAATAAAGGGTTAGTTACAGTTATGAATCTTCCAGAAGGTGTAAAAAAACTGCGAGCCTCATCGGTTATTATAAAACTATGTAGCATTGAAACATCACCCGAACCACTGGCATCGATCATATCAATAATTTTGGGTTTCCCTTCCGAGGTGACTTGAAGGCCGCGAGAAGTTGGGTCAATTCCAGTATCCCAGATTGCAATTGTAACCCCACGACCATCATAATTTGGGTTGTTTTTAAGGAAGTCTAGAGCCCCAATTTCGTGCTTTGGTATCATAGACTGCATCTAATATGCATATTTGATATTCAATTAAGAATGCAAAATAATTGTTTGAAAACTCAAGGTAAAATAATTGAGCAATTTTAATGAAAATTTTAAGAAACCGCAATAGGTTTCAAATAAAACAAAATCCGAAAAACCAACCACTCACTGGAACAGATTATGAGTATAATGGTCTTGAATACACCGCGGACGCTGTACCAATGAGAAAGTGTATATGGATAAGGATAAACATTAACAAGGCCGAAAATTTCAATGACAAGCTTTTACCATAAAAAATAATTGATCACATATCTTTAAGATATCATTTAATTTTAACTGATTTCTTTTGTTCTTATCGTATTTACTCATAAGCATATCTTTACTTTTTCTCTATTTCATATTCAGCATTCAGTGTTCATACTCTATATTAGAAAACTTGCAACTGCATTAGAACAGATTAAGGCTGATCATTGAACTTGTTTTGGATTTTCAAAATCGATTAAGATATATTGCAGTGAAAATAGTTGGGAAATAATTTAGCAAATTGCTTCTCTTATTGATCACAATGATAATTTCCCTTTTTCCCTAGATGGTCATGACTGAAACTTCATTTTCACATATTCAGCAAATAGCTCTTGTATATTGTAAATTCCTATCATTGCCCTTTAAATGTTCGGTGAATGTACATTTAATTACTAGTTAGAGAAATGCTTGGAAATCAGAATGGAGTTATTTTCTCGTTTAGGTTAGTGCCATTTGATCGCACTTTGTGGGTGATGTAATATTCTCATTTATATATTAAGTGGAACTCAATTTGGTGGTTCGAATTTCCACTACTTTTAGTTTTTACCTAGTATGCATGTAAATAGTTTAATTCTTTTTAATAGTTAAACTACCATTCGAATTTTCTGCAAATTGAGGATGATAAGCCAACTAATGGATCAAAGGAAAAATATGGACTATATTATAAAAAGTAGTTTTCATAATCAGGTATACCGGCTGAGGCGATCATGACCAACCCTGATTTTTTCCTATCTTTTAATTCTAATTCTTAATCCTCATTTATTGTAGAGTTAAAATTTTACTTGAGTTTAGTAAATCCATCTTCATTAAATTTTATATTTTGTAGCAATATCGAATTTGTGATGATCATAATAGGACCTACTTCTATCAATGGAATTAGAAGTGGCTGTCGGTGTTATTGATATGAACAAGTTCTGATACTGTTGATATTTTAAGTGTGGCTCAAGACGCTAGTTTGCCTGATTTGTCTCTAATAATTCTCCAGTATTAACTCTTTTTGGGTCTGACAGCTTTCACAACAATACCGACATTGTGGGGGAGAGGTAGAGTGAAATGTGTGCAGGTGTTTATGTCAAGAATGAGTATTCATTTGTATGCTAAGTATTAGTAGTTTTAAATTAGAAGTGGAAGCAGAGTCAGATAAAGTTCATGTACTAAAAGTCATTATATGGTTATTTTTTATAATATATTTCCGCATTCCCACCTTCTTTTGATCTCATTACTTCCTCATATAGCTTTTTGGACTTGTAGTTCTTCAGTTAGGCTTTTTCTTTTGTTAACGAAATAGTTTCTACGATTTTTAATGAATGAAAACCAGAATCGAATCGATTGTTCTCAAGAAAGATGCGTAATTAATACCTTCCTGAGAAATATATAATGATTTGGCACCCTGTTCTGGGTTAAACAATCAAATGTCTCGAACAAATAGAAAGAATAAGAGGGGGGAGTTGAAAAGTTGTAACCCATCCTATTCGAGATTGAAAAATGCTGATGAAAGAACATAATAAGAACTAGTGAATGAATAATAGTCTGACATAGGCGAAAGGCGGCGCAAACTGAAGAAAGTTTTGCAGAATGGAAGAAAGATGATCATTCATAACTATAAAGATACATGTCATTTATTTTCTCTCTGTTATTCTGAATACATGACTAGTCTTTTAAATTATATGTCCAACGTAATTCGAGTTATTTGATTTATAATCAGCAATGAACTGTGAGAAATATACAGCGTAACGATGTGACCAACAGAATTGTAATATTTCCTTTCCTGGTTGCATATCGGTGAGAAGATCAGTAAATATAAAATGTTCCTCATTGATCAGTTGAAATAGCTCGCTTGATTTCGTAGAAAATTTTGTTACAAATATTGAGTTCAAGGCAAACTTTATGCTTTATGACTGTCACAGTGTATCAATTAATGTTCCAATGATCGCACGAGTTAGATCTAAGGGTTAAATAGTGAAGAGCGAAGTAACAAGTGCTTAATTCAAGAGAAATCCAATATATGTGGTAATTTACTACCTGCAATGTTAATTTCTTCTATTATATTAATCATCTTATTTCGGGAAAAAAATATCCCTCAATCTTTGTAACGCTTTCAAACTTATCTATTTTCTAAAACCCACTTTTCACTTTCAACCCGCATGTCACTTAATTTATATTTCAAGTTCAGGTACAATATAATACTCTTACTTCTCTTGTTAAATATCCTTTTTATACTACCCTTTATGCTATCTATTTAATTTCATCTCTTTCTGTGTTTTACATATTTGTTCTCTGTCATTTCGTTTTCTAACTAGCCATTAATTTAAAAATAATGTCATTGGGGAAAAATGCTTAACTATAGTAAATGGGATTAAAATAGTTAAATATGTATGTACTCAAAGAACAACCCAATGAAACTTTCGGTTGATCATAACTTTTAAAAATAATAAAATATGCATGAATATTTCAAATTTAATTTAGTAAATAAGTCTCAACACCTGCCTACGCTGTTATAAGTAGGCGTTCGTTGAATGAAGTACGTTGGAATGGACATTAATGCATATTTGTCGCCCTTTAAATTGAAATCCCTAAAAAATAGATTTTCAATTTCGATGAAACTCAATTATCGAAAGATTCAAATATTGCCCACGTTGCTAGCATTTCCAATTTTATTGGTTTTATTTTCCTGCCATTCGATTTTGAAATCAAGGTAATCAGTTCCATTTCCTTTTAAATCAAAATAATAATATTTACCAATTTTTAATCCTAAGAGCTTAATAACCCTTATAATTTAGATTAATACAGACGTGGTACATTTTTCCACTCTGATCAACTACAATTAATCTATTCAACTTTGAAAAAAATTTTATTTATTAATTTACGACCCAAGTAATCAAGCCAAATAAACTAATCATACTTATAAATTGTCTTAATACTGTCAATAAAACACTAAATTAATAGTGATTATATTCTGTAAGTATGAACTAAATCAAAAAATTTTGTAGTGTGAAATTTAGTTAAATAATTTTATTCGTATCAATTATTTTGATTTAAACTAAAATCTTTGAAATATATGGCCCTAAAACGTATATTAAAGCTACGTGCGTTTTAACCTATTATGCTCAAGACATTTAATGGCGTGGAGCGTGGGGTTTCGCTCATCCGTTCCTTCTGTTTTAGAAAAATTGCATGCGACCAGCGCGAGCCAGATACTTCTGGATTTGCTCTACTGTATGCGAAATTTACAGAATCCTGTTTGACCCCAACGAGTTATTTTGTTGGGACTAGGAGGGTTCGTATATTTTTACTTATTTTTTGCACCAAACCAGCGCAGATTTGTTTTACGAATCTGCTTAGATGTGTGCAAGATTAAAGCCTATCATTCATGATTATGATAGTTACATTTGTGCTATTTGCCGGACATGGTCAGGATAGTCCGTTGGGATTTATCCTCTAGGGCTCCGGAAAATTCAACACGCTAATCTCATCAAGGTGTCTAAAAGTCCGTCACCTTGGACAGATGCGCATATTCTTCGCTTTTAACCTAAGAATCTATGTTTCGAAAACTTCGCAAGCGTACATGGTGGCTGTGTATTCAGCCTTCTGTCGTCGTTTGCAAAATTTAATATCACGGAATTCGCATGGGACTTATTAAGTTCTGTTATAGATCCGTGAAAAATCAACTAACCATTAAGGTTTTGGTGACGAGTTTCTTTCTAACAACTTCTCAATAGGAATTATTACTATAATAGGTCGCTGAAAAGGTATGAAATTAATGACATGCCGTCGATTTGCATTATTAAACTTTTTGTATTTTAATGCTGGCTGCTTTGTCCATAATTCATAACTTCCTTCAGACGTTTACTTGCTTGTATTCAAATTGTGACCCCATTCTAAGTGCCCATGTCCTAATTTTCAGTAATTTCTGAGAAGGGAAAACGTGCATTCCGCAAATACTGACATCGTGTGCATGCTTATGGCAATCGGAATTAGCAGCCGACCGGTTTGGTTTAGGCACCTATTTCCTATCCCGAAGCTTTATATATATTGACTCGATTCTTTTTGTGCCAAACATGAATTAAGCTCGCATAAGAGCTGGAAATTCAAGCGCATACCTATAGCGCTCAATTTTCGAACCCATTCCTACCCGCCCTCAATTGGAGTAAAACCGCCAAAAATTTTCTGTGGAAAAAGTCAATAGAATTTGTGAAATATATTAAGAAATATCAATTTTATATACATTGAAAGCCACTGGCAGCAAATTTGAGAAGATCCAATGTGCACTTAAGTAGAATTGATTCCAAGTTGCCGAACATGAGGCGTATCCTCAATCTCTCATTATTCATTCGAGGGCAATAGGCTATGCACAACTACTGCGAATGTCATCGATGTACCAGACGTTCCTCATCTGTAAAAAAATAAGGAAATTTTAATCAAATCTGGAAGACTGTCTATATCTAATGATACAGATAACTAGTAAAAAGAGTGGATAATATTGCTATCGTCCTATTCCCAAGCAAAAATGTTTGCGCGGGCAGTACGAGATATCACTATTAAATTTTGCAGACAACGACCACTGGATGAGTACACGTCCAGCATGCACGCCTGCAAGAAAGTAAGGAGTGTTTGGATGCTTCCAAGATGTCTAGTAGTCTAGTCATCCTGATGAGATCCAATATCTTACTATTTCCGAAACCTAGAGGATCGAAACAAAAGAACTATCCCGGCATTGTTCGGAAAAGTAAAGCCTTAGTAGATAAAATGTGTAAAGAATAACTGGAAGAACAAATCCACACCAACCTGGTACAAAAGCATTGGAAGCACAATTACGTACGTCTTGCAGCTGGCAAAACAAAGTTAAGACACCAAATCGGTATGGTAAACCATTTTTCCGGAAACGTCAAAGGAAGCAAGAGACGTAACGACCGGCACAACAAGTACCACGATTCTGGGCGTGCACGCCGGTCGATAATTTAAAAGTATAAATATATCCTTTGGAAATTTTTATTAAGTATGAATTAAAATAATATTTATGATATTTTTATTTTAATGATACAATTTTTTATTTTTTTGTAGCTTTTTATATTTTAAGTGATGAAGCAAATGTGTCGGTCTGAATATGCATAATAAATACCTGTCACTCAGGATTAAATTGAGATCATACAAATTTTAGCGTCGATAGAATGTATCCATGTCAATTTTCATAGATGCATTTACGTGTAAATGGAGACCTATAAAAAGTTAAAATTATACTGCGCTGAATTTCAATAATATTCTCCCAACAAAATAGAAATATTTTTTACATGAACTAGCTAATTGGTTAGCATTTTATGTTCCTTGGCACTTTTGTTCTGACCATTTTAATTTAATACTATTTTCCGACTAATTTAATAGATCAAGTATAATTTCAAAATACCGTCATTTATACGCACCATCATTTGAGCGAAGAGTAGACTTTACGATTAAAACCTTTGCAATTTGCGAAATTTATTTCTGAAAAGTGTATATTGAGTTGGCGGAAGCTCAATTTACAAATGGTGTGCTACATCTAATTCTGCTTCGCAAGTATTCTTTTAAATTTTAGGGGCTGTTAATGGAATATTAATGAAAAATCAATTATCATTCATGTTTGTTTCCGACATGGTAGATTCGATTGTCCGGGCCGAACATTTAGTCTATTTTCACATCTTAAATTGCTAAATGCGTTCTCGCCATAATTAAGTTGATTTTGTATAATGCCAGATTTATTTCCTAAGCTAGAACATGTTGTGTTACAAGATTAATTAGGCTATTGTTTTATCTATCAATATTAACGACATTCGTATGTTAATCGTTCAACTAGAGTTAAACTAAACTCGATGAATTTTTTGTTCATAAATATATTGTAGGTACATAATATGTCAAAAGAATATAACTGAATAAATCTGATGCAAATCCCTTTCTTCTAGTACTAATATTCTATCAGTTAAAAATTTATTCATGGATTTATAGGTTTAATTCTACTTTTTAATGTAAATATATTAAGTTGCGTTTATTCATTGCTCAATCATTTTGGGAGCATATGCAAACGT
The DNA here is from genome assembly GCA_900617975.1 of Rodentolepis nana. Taxonomy (NCBI): domain Eukaryota; kingdom Metazoa; phylum Platyhelminthes; class Cestoda; order Cyclophyllidea; family Hymenolepididae; genus Rodentolepis; species Rodentolepis nana. The sequence goes on along the minus strand of UZAE01014248.1, from coordinate 5,881 downwards.
TAATTGTTTCACTTTACATATCAAAATAAAATATGTTGTAACGGAAAATTTGCTTTCCTTGCACCATACGGTTATATTGGCAACATGAATTTTATGAAATACTACAATTCGAAAAGCAGCAAGATGTTTCGTTTATTGTGGGATTTTCATGCTTCCAGCAATTACTGAAAGAAATGCGAGTTTTGTACTTACTACATAAGTCTCATTAGTATTCTTGGAAGCATAAGTAAGGTAGAATCATTTATTTGTGCTCAAATTAATTTCAAACAAATACTTAGTGACTCCAACTTCCGATCTTATTAATTTCATGATATTTAAAGCATTAATCAAGAAAGAGCTGCGGTACCTTTTAATGGGTGTTTACAATATTTTGCATTTACATACTTCTCGAAATAGATAAAGATTAAAAAGTCAGTTCCAAGCAAACAAAGCATGGGCTTGCGACCTAAGGAATCGTCAAAAATCCATTCATTTCAATCTGGCTTTACTGTGCATTTCTGAATAAATTAAAATCTATGATAAGGCACCAGTTGTATAACTTAAAGTGTGAATGCGTAACTAATCGCTCTGAACCTTCGATAGGAGCATTAAAGATGGGAAGGTAGTTTATGACTCTTCAACTTTATGGAATCAAAAGGCTGCAAGTTAATATATTAATTAGCTAAAAATTAATTAGTGATGGAGTTTCAATAGCGGACATAAATATGTAGAATAACCAACAAAGCACAGAATGTCCGAGGGATGAACCTCTTTTATTGAATTTCTTGCATCTCGTTCCAAGTACTCAAAGATTTTGATTCTACATGAAGACTTGGCCTTGAAATGGTTGGGTTCGTAACGAAGAGATAGGAGGACACAGCTGTAAGAAATCGATTTAATCGAGGGCTTATCCAATGCAGTTTTAGTCTGTAGTAAAATGCTTATCTGCATGTGCCCTCCACATTCTCTGGTTCCCCTAAATGTTCTGCCATTTTGAAGTTAGTTAGTTATCCAAACTCAATCAAGTTCATCAGGCATTCCTTTTTCGTTGTGCTTGTCTAATTCTAACTGCTATATTGTTGGTACTGTTCAAGATTGTCTGAAAATTGAAAAGTGCACGCATTGGTAACAAACTTGTTTCTTCCACTTATCCTCTTCTACGGCTAACCCGCTTATCATACCATTTTTTCCTCTCTCGATTAATAAAACCGTGTTCTCTACAAATCTATAGTCTTTTTCTGCACGATCGAAAATAAAATCGGACAACTTCAGCCGCAACTTTCATTTCCCTTATCGTAGATCACAGAATACGCCATAAATTGATACACATTTACTCATAAGCCCACTCAAAAGTAAGTTCTTTTTAACGCATTTCTTGGGAAGCGCCAAGCATTCTATTTCTAAGTGAGAAATTCTCCCATTACTAACAAAACGACACTATTTCAATAGGAAGCGTCACAAATTTTTATTAGTAATCACCTTAATAGGTAAAATGACATTAAGCAATTATTTTTCAAGCAAATGTTTGAAATAAAGTTCCCCATGTGTCTGAGAAGAATGTTTTGGAATGAAGGGGATTTCAAAAACATCTGTGAATCCCTCCTCCTTCGTAGGAACCTGATACTTGTTTCTAAAAAAAAGTCAAAACAATGAACTACTTAAAAATAATATGTAGCACAGAATTAACAATTGGCGAAACATACTTCATCATATTGAAAACCATGATACTTATTTTGCTATGACCTTTGCACGTAATCTGACGAAACTAAAAATAAAAAAGGAAAATTAAGGAAAACGTAAACAGTGATACTACTTTCCCGTAATAAGCTCACAATTTCATTGTGACGAGCATGGTCAAAGGACGTCTTTAAAACGCAAGCATATACAGGAATCATCAGATTCTTTGCCACTTGTAAAAATGAACTCCTGGACGCGGTATCAACGTTAGTATTATCAATTACTACTGATAAGCCCGATTTCAGCAGGGCTTGACATTTTTCGACGCACTTTTTCATATCCTTTATGGTATCCTATTGGGAGAAAAAGGAAATCATAAAAAATTGTGCTAGTCACTCAAAATCACAATTTTAGCAGAGGCTTACCCTGCTCACAATCTGAAAGCCTGCATTCTGAAGATATTTGCCGCAGAAAGTCGATTTACCGGCTGGTAAGACAAATAAAAAATACTGTTCTTTTAGCAGTTAGTGCTTGGCAAGATCATCTAGTTTCGAAAGCATCACAGATACGAAGAATTTCACATATTTATTCACATCAAATGACAGGCTTAATGATCGTAATCAGCAGCCCTTTTGTTGACTTTGGAACTTCACGGGGGGGGTGGGGGTGGGGGAGGAGCATCAAAGTCACAAAAAGTCATATTCGACTACTTCCACACACAGTACTCATCTCACCTTTTTCTCTCTCGTTCTTCAAGTGAATTAGTAGAGTTCTTTCCCTTATCTACTGCTATTTTATGCAATATAAGTTTATATCGGAGAAAGGACAGTAGAAGGCCAAAACGACTGTTCAATGAATTTTGGACAGAACATAGGCTACTTACATGCAGGAAATCCAACCATAATGACAAGAACTGGCGATTTTAGATCTTTAAGTGCAGAAGGTACCGGATCTATCGTATCATCAAAAGAGTCTCGAAATTTTGCGATATCAAAGAGAAGTGGATAGGTGAAGTAGGTAGCATAATTATCATCCCAAAGTTCCTCTGGAGTTTTGAACGTTATTCCTACATTTAAAGCAAACTAAAAAAAGGAAAAAATAGCTTTCTTGAAAGGCTAATTTAGCCACTTACGAGACGATCACAATGGGAATGATCCTTCTTTTTCTTTCCTTGAGCCTCTCTACCAGCTGCATCTAAAAATTATTTTTTAATCCTGAAAATCTAATTTCTCGAAAATACCTCCACAGTAAATCGATTCATTTCGATTGATTTCTATTCCGTCATTATCCTTATTTAAACAATAATAAGTTGGTTAGAACAGAAAAAAGAAATATTACGGATTCCAAAGTTTCCCACATGCCTATTCGCGGTTTTCGTAGATTATCATCAGAAGTAGAAAAATATCCACGCAAAGGAATGTCCAGTTTTGCACACACTGCAGTAAATTTCGCTTTAAATTCGGGAATACGACGATCGGATTCTTTTGCCAAGCCAAGCTGTAAATAAAAAAATTGAACGATTAAAGGAGATTCAGGTTCTAGAAAAGATAAGCTAATAAGCCAATTTGACGTGCCTGATTAGAGATTATAGCGATAGCAAAGCCATCGTCGATGTATTTCTTTAAAATACGTGGAATTTGAGGTGAAAGAAGTCTGAGAAGAGATATTAAAGGTTAAAAGATTAGCCTTACTTCCAATCGTTGGGATTAGCTGCATAAGTTCTGCCTGATGCAGTAGTAATTACAGTTCCATCCAGATCTAGAGCAAGGACCTAGTGCTATTGTTAGTCAGAACAATCAAGTTACTTTAGAAGATGGTTTGACATTGGAGTAATTATAGATCAACAAATTGGAACCCTCAGTCCAGTTCGCCGATGCAGATACATCAAGGGTTGATTGCCTACTGAAGTTCAGAGTTTAAAAAGACATGTAGAAGAAACGATATTGGATTCACAGAGAGCATGAAAGCGGACTAACAATTTTTTGGCCTCGTTATTATTATTATTTACAAAAGCTGAGCGCTTCGGCATCGCTTGATCAACTGAAATGGAGAAAAGAAGAAAGCATGTAACAGTTGAAAAGGTAGCCAATTAAAACTTAGCATATCACATTGACATCAAGAACATCAGTGATATATTGCCAGCGAAAACTTTGGAGCCAATGAACTGACATGAAAGTCGGCTTTGATTATTTAATCAGGTGATTCATTAATGTTTTAAAAAGCCAATATATTCAAATTAGAAAATCATTCAGAACAAAATTAAATGAAATCCGTATAAGTAATGTAATAGTACAAATATGGCTTCACAAACGCAAAATATTGCTAATTATATTGTTGGAAGAAAATTACACTAATTAATGTTCCGAACGAGGCCTGCGTTAATAACGTAAATGGCCAATCAATTTAAGAGCACTAATAAAGGTCACATTAACTACCTCGAATGATCATAAAATTGCCAGATTGCAATTGGCTTGAAGCAACATAGTTAGAAAAAGAATAGAAGGAGTTATATATTTAATTTCAACATATATCAAATTTATTTGAGTTAAATATTTAAAGTTATCAATCTTCTAAAGTAAAAATTAAAAATATTGTTAATATATAATTCTTGAACCGGATATTTAACATTTTTATAACTGGATAAATATGTACTATTGCTAATTGTATTTTATTAATAATTAGAAGTTTTGATATAAAATTCTGCAAAAATGAATTATCCTAAACAGATATAAAATGCTTTCTCGCCAATAGCTCATTTTTATACCTGAAATAAAACTTTGATTGCGGTTATATGAATACGAGACCGCAGAATAAGTTAACTCATAATAAAATCTATGATCGTGATCTATATGCACCTATTTTAAAAATAAAGGCAGAAAGTGGACTTTACTCATACCATACTTATCTTTGGTTCAATTTTATTCACTGGAGACAGCTGAAATTTAGCATTTTTAAACATTGCCCATTTGGAATAAAGAGCATAGTAGTTTCCCAATCTCTTTCAAATTAATGGGGCAAAATATTACAGCATTTGGATATAAAATTTCAATATTTCGTTAAACCACTTTGCGGAATTCGTTATTATTATGGATTTGAACTATTTCTACAATTTTCAATGGTTAGATGTGAATCATCTTCACACGCTTATGTTACAATATTTTTAATTTAACTTATTTCATTTGGTATAGTTGAATATTGAGTCAGTATGTTGTGTGTAGCGGATT
>UZAE01014247.1:0-15722 GCA_900617975.1 Rodentolepis nana | reverse complement strand
CCCCAATGTCATCGGATTTATAATACCTGATGGAAGTTAGTTCAGACATAACATGGTGCAGACTACCTCGAATAGGCTCATTTCTCCAATAAACAGGCGTTTGACGAGGAAGAAAACCACATTTGAATGATGAATCCTACGAAAACTTTTAGTCGTTGCACAACTGGGCACCAACCACAACTTAGAAGTGCATGTAAAGGAGACATTGTGTGTGGATTCGCGGTGTCATCTATTCCTTGAAAATGAAGATGAAATTCGGAGACACTGGCGGATCAATCACCACAAAGCCAGCGCTAGTCTTGTCACACTTTTTTTTCGATGTTCTGCTTTGTTGAAGGACGGGCAAAATTTGTCCTAACTTTTTGGCACAAATAAAGACACCATCTGCTTCTAATTGTTTACTGCGGCTCTCAACATTGACACATTTAGCAATCGAACTCCATCTCAACTTCCATTCTCGTGATTTCTAGTCATTTTGAAGAAAACGTGTACATCAAGACTTCTCCTTCTCACAACCACGTTACGTGTTACAGATCGTATTAAGCTACACAGGTTGAAGCTTGGACACACTCACCATGATGATTATGAAGTCAATCCACTAACAATGATGCACAAATTGCATAACACTTCAAGTAGCTTACACACCTATCAGTTCTGTTCAGCAACGTGAGAACCAACCTCATAAATTTGGCCACACCACAACAACATTCTCAAAATGCCACCATTGACAACCTTAAGTCATTGCCGTCTCTATGTTGCTTTCGCATCAATTAACTCACCCCTTGAGGCAGCAGTAATACCATCCAACTCATCGTAAAAGTTCGCCAACTCAGGAAACTTCTCTTCCACGGTCTCCACAAGGAAGTGCAGAAGGGTTGTCTGCTTGTCCGGTGTTTTCGTATCGAGTAGCTAAAGAGGCAAAAGAAACGGCTTACGTAGAGAAGTTTGCCAAACACGACACAGAACGATTAGTCAGTGCGTGAATCAGCCGAGAATCACTCGGTCAGTGGGTGGACATTCACAAAAGATGAGTCAGAGTGAGAGGAAAAGTAAGGGTAGGCCAGGGTGGTGTGATTTGGTGTAGTGAAGTCTACTGAAAATGACTACGGACAAGTTTCATGCGACAAAGGAGGTGGGGAATAAGATTGAGACTTTTCAATATCTTTGTAGTAGAGAAGAGAATAGTAGTGGCAAACGCCTTTCGTGAAACCAATTTTGTCACAACGTAGAAGCATTCAGTCGTAACACGACTGGAGTGAATCAAGTTAACTCCACTATCGATCTAATGTAAATATCTAATCCAGTTCTAAGTATCCATCACACAGAAATAAATGTAACTATCCAGGCTGACTGGTGTCTGCTTTCCCCTAGTTCCACTTTGTCGTTAACTACCTGTCGAGACAAAGGGAGAGGAGAGGAGAGGAGAGGAGAGAGGGAGGGAGGGAGGGGCGACAAAAAGATGGTCTTCAACTACTCCTAACGAAGTTCCAATATCTCACTTGGTACGCTTGAATTTTATGATACTAGAAGTTGGGATGATGTGTGGACTTGGGGAAAAAACCGTCGTCAATCATCAAGGCACAATTAGTAATTACGGCTAATTAATCAAGTAATTAGGCCCATCAACAAGCATCTAGACTGCTAATGATTCACCAGTTACACAAAGCACTGAGGTGTAAAATGATACAATAGCAAATTTCACTACGATTTAACAAATAAATAATAACAAATACGATTATTAGTTGATTGTTGTGTTTTTATCCAAAAGGCCGGCATGTTCAGAAGTTGTTCATGTCTAAATGATTCCAGGGTCAGAGTTAGTGTTCCAAACAGCTTGATGATTGTATCTGGGCCATTATCAACCAAACTGTTCATGCCGTCAAGTTTGCATTAGCCGTCTAACACAATTACAAAGAGTCTATTAGTCATGAGACTACACTTTGTCCCCTTAAATGACCACAAGTCGCATTGGTTAACAATCACGGGTAACCAAAAGTGTTAGCATCAGTAAACGCATCCTGCAGTACCTATTATTTGATGATGACTCAACAACCAAAGTGTAGATGATTAGAAGACTTTGAAACGAATGAGATCACGAGAGATCATGCAACGGAGGTGAAAACTCACTAACTATAAAGTACACTCGAGTACCTACTAACCCATCCAAACTTGTAGGAAGTGTATTTCAATGATATTCAGATCTACGAAATTTCCAAACAAATGACAAAAGAATTCGCGAGTTTCTTAGTGAAAGAAAAGGTATTACTCCCAAAGCCCAGTGTCATATAAAATTGAGGCAAAAGGGTTAAACTCCTATGAAAGCGAAGAAATGATGCCCCGTGTGTGTATTGAAACGGGGTAAGCTTGATGAATTGAATCCTTTTTAAACGTATGTCGACTTACAATTTCAAGACTCTGCAACCGGAATCCATAGGCCACACCACGACGACAACTATTCATGTAGTTTCCGAAGGCCAGAATCAACTCCAACAGGCGTTTGAACTTCTCACTCTTCTTCAAATTGAAGGATGCCAAATTGACTGCCGAGATTTTCTGCAAAAAAGAGAAGGCTGTTTCAATGCCAATGTAAAATAGAAAATGGTATTTTTTGGTAGTACTTCACAAACATTTGCTGCACGAATCTCGAGATCACTGTTGCACAAACATAACAATCGAAAGTACTCAATTTCCAGAAATCTGGGGATTTACAGAAGGCGACACAATCATAATGTCCTCCTCAATGTTGACATCGAATACCAAACGAATTGTCTCGTGTGAAGAGAATTTAGAGAAATTGACACAAAAATTAACACAACATTCTTTTCTTAGTTGAATAAGAGAGATGTCAAATTTCCCAATCTCATGGAGCAAAGCAATCAATACTTTCTCCGAATTGACTAACCCTATTACCGCGAACTCACTTGTCCAATAGAATCAAAGAGAATAAACACACATTACTAAGAGAATCTTTAATTACACTTTATACTCCCAATTTATATTGTTGATAAGCCTTCAGTTGAGAGACAATGACGTCAAAAAAAGAATAATGTTCACCAATCGATGTAGGGTCATACTCGTATTACCCATGTAAAATGAACGAAAATCATATCTAATTGCCATCCCAACCGCCTGAGAATGAGCACCATAAGATAGCTTCAATTAAGAAACACTCAACACTAATAGGGATTAAATCCGGTTTTTTAATAGTCGTCAAAATCCACTCATATTCAACAAGTGTACTACCTCCTGAACTATGAGTGGTGTCACCAATACTAATTGCACCTAATAATTCTCAGACGCCAACAGAAACTTTTAAATTATGCAGTAAAGATACAGGAAAATATCATCCTCGTTTAAAGTAGTTTCATTGGTGAATTTTGCATTCAATTGGCTGGGCGAACATTTACGTTTATTTTGATTATATGCAGGTTTTCGTTAAGATAAACAAGCGATTTAGACAGAAGCACTTTTCTATAAAATAAAATGGAAAAGGGTGGGGGTGGGGTGGGGGGGGGGGGGCTGAGGTATAAGCATGGTCAGGAATAATAAAAGAAGTGTATTTCAGTATTCCACCAATAACATGATTCGATTAGATGAAATGAGAAACAACTTCTGCCCAGTATAAATGTAGGCAAAGTCAGGGAGACAATATAATTAATGGAATGTAGGTAAGTGATATGTTATGTAAATTAATTAAATAGCAAACCTGTGACGGTTAGAAGACAGTGGACTTTTCAAAATAAGTACACACACACGCGCACACACACACAAGAAGCAAGCTGAGATAAAACAGGAACCATGCCATGTGTGCACACTTCAATGTTGGATGCACTTTAGGCAAAAAATGAGAAAAGCGAGAACACGCTAGAACTTAACGACCATCAATTTGCAGTTCCAAGGTTGAACTCCAAGTGAGTTTGGGGTCAAGCAACGCATAATCCTACTGTTGGGGAGGGATTCAAGGAGGCATTTGACTCCTCGTTTAGCTTTTCAAAGCATAACATATGGAAATGCAGACCACAACAATGTCTCCAGACGAACAACCAATGTACTTCAAGAGATGTTAACAATAGGAGGGAGAGGTGGAGGAACTCTGTTCCCGCTACTTGACCGTCTACAAGAGTGGCCAAAGTAAACATTAATTAGAGCAAGAGATGCGAAAGTGCATAAAGAACGTTGATAATAAGGAACCAGGAAGCAATTAGAACGAATGGTGAGAGGAGCCACTAACCTACATATGATGGTGTAACCAACAGTCAGCAACGTTGGGTCTGACAGGACAGTCGGTGAGTAGGAATATGTGCTTTCTTCACTCCATCCGCATTTCAAGGCTAATTTTTGGCTTAGTCTTGAGTTTGTCAATAGGAGGCCTGTGCGACTCTCGATTATGACAGCACATTAATTTATTGATTTCAAATGGCAGCCCTAAAGTTGGACTCAGGTTTCACTGAGGGGAAGGAACATCGAAGTGAAAAAAATCGAGAGGGGAGGGGGTACAGAAGAGTGTTTTAAACACATGATCTACTTTTAATCTTGGCCATGAAAGTTCACCTGTACGAACAGAGTTGTGCTTCATTTCATTTCACAGCAGTTTGAGCCTTCAGACACAGCCGAACTGCAAATGGCCATTCATAATTACACAACTTGGCCTTTAATTCGAAAATGTCCCGCGAATACCATCACTAAATGGCACCCGTGGTTTGCTGCCATAGGAAATTCCCATTAGTAAGCAATAAGCGACATTTTCGCACTGGAATCGCACAATACTAGACCAAGCGTCATTGGGTAAATAATAATATCAAATGATGTGATTGGTTAGAGGAAAGTGAGTAAACTGGTCAGAGAACGCAAATTAGAGCATGATAAAGATTGGCATTTCCACATAACTGCTATCATACTCTCTTCTCTGGCATACTAAACTCAAAGAAATTATTCAAGTTGAAAGAAATTTAATAAAACCAAGGGAAAATGATTAAAGAAGCTTAAAATAAAATTGACCTACGTAATTATAGGAAACTAGTTCAATTTATTCAGAGGACTTGAGAAATCGAAGAAATGGCAATGATAACTTATTAGAAATTCATCATTTAATCATTCTCATTTTGAAAGTTAATTAGGAAGTTATTTTCCCCTAGCCAATAAATCAGCACCTCCACACGAATTCGTTGAAATGGCCAGAGTTTAGTGCTTTACTTACCTAACTTCTCACTCAAACACAAGTTTTCTTTGCAAAAATAAATCGCCTCAACTACGTTTTGTTTTAATTAAACATTTTCAAATTGTATCTGTGTGCATGTTTGAGAGCAGTTTTCAGGAAGCGAAGATAATCCCAGAAGGTGGCTAATTACTACTTTATTGAAATATGTAAAGACCCAGTATCATTGGGCAAATTATGGCTCCATACATGAGAATAAATTTGTCTCAGTGATACCCTCACTACTGTCTACTGTTATCTGTCACCTCAAATTATGCCTCGAGAGAAGGGAACCTCAGGCGAGAATTAGAAACCTACACTAGATCATGTCATTCACAATTCTACGAACTCGTCTACCTCAAGATAGCAAGAAGATGGAGAAAACACCACAATAGAGGGTCTGTTAGCCGTGTCACTAGCTGGCAAAATGTCCACTCACACTGCAGTGCAGAGCTTATGACATCAGTCTCAGAAAATGGGAGAAAAGTTACAATTGGCTAACAATTTATCCAGTCGACAAAGATAGAGGAGACGGATAATACTATCTCGAATAGCTTTTCCAATTTATAAAAATATTGAAAAAGCGAATAATAATAATAATATTAAACATATCGTTGAGTTTTTTTGTTAAAGTATATCATGTACCACGTCGCCTGATGATATTACCACAAATTTAATAAAAAAACATGAGCAACATGAGCCTGCAAAAGGAGTAAAGATCAAGTTGATAAGAATCAAGTGACAGTAAGCGATCAAGAGTACTATTAATGTTAGTATAAAAGAATGAAAAATGAAAGACACTAAAGAGTTATCGAGGCAATAGAAAAAGAGGAAAAGAGATGTCGATTATTGATATAAAATGTTGCTTGCAAGAGTTAGCCGACAAATTAATTTGCAGTTTCCTAGAACAACTAGAGGCTTGTACTGAGAAGATTCAATGTCAGGGAAATATTAACCGCTACGATCCAATCACCTACTCCGAATGTCGCGACTGCATCATAAAGTTAGCACAAAAATTGAGACCTGATTTAGCAATGGGCATGGAGACATGTGGTGATAATATTCAATGCCCCGATGATCGAATCAATCCTTGTCTACATCTACACACTAAACCAGACTGCTCAGAAAGCATCAAATGTGAAATGAAAATTCACTTACTCAAGCTGGCAAAGAGCTTTAATTCTGTTCTCGAAAAATACCTTGAATCATGCGAAGAGGAGACTCCATGCTCAGAAAGTTGCTATGACCCCGATCCTAATCAATGTGGTACTACCTCGTGTTTCCAGTATTGCGATTGCACCACAAATTCGGCCCAAAATTTATGTCCTGAGGTAGCTCTATGCGGGAGGACTTGTGCTGACACAATTCCATGCTGCAATGACCAAATCAACTCTTGCCCACATCCTCCCGCCAACACACAATGCTCGGAAGATATCGAATGTGAAATAAGAATGTCCTTACACAAATTGGCGGAGACCTTGATTAACACTTTCTTAGACAACCTACAGACATGTACTGAGGAGATTCGATGTCAAGGATATAACACAGTTCCTGATTTTTGCGATTGCAACACAAATATGGCACAAAATTGTTGCCCGGAGTTACCAATGTGCACGGGTGCATGTGCTGACATAATTCCATGCTCTAATGACCATATCAAACCGTGCGCACATTCAAACTCAAAACACGAATGCTTCGAAAATGTCGACTTGGAATTATTAGTATATCTACTGAGGTTGGGACAGAATTTAAATTCTATTCTCGAACAATGCGTTGAATCATGTGAAGAAGAGACCCCATGCTCAGGTAATCACTATAATCCCGATCCTAATTACTGCGGTACCACCTCGTGTTCCCAGTATTGCGATTGCACCACAAATTCGGCCCAAAATTTGTGTCCTAAGGAAGCACTATGTGCGGAAACTTGTGCTGACACAATTCCATGCTGTTATGATCAAATCAACACTTGCCAGCAATCACCCACTAACCCAAACTGCTCGGAAAATATCGAATGTGAATTAAAAATGTCCTTGCACAAGTTGGCGGAGACTTGGATCTCCAGTCTTATGGACCATTTGCAGGCATATATTGAGGAGACTCGATGTTCAGTGGATCAAAATGAAATCAACCCTTGCTGCTACAATCCTACTTCTTGCTCAGACTATCTCCCTTGTATCATAGAGTTAGCACAACAGTTGAGTCCTCAGTTAACAGAATGCAAGGAAACATGCGCCAACGAAATTCAATGCTCCTACGATTGTACCAATTCATGTCCCAATTCCCCCACTAAACCAGACTGCTTGGAAAATAATGTATGCGAAATAATTATATACCTACTGAAATTGGCACAGAGCTTCAGTTCTTTCCTCGAAAAATACCTTGAATTATGTGAAGAAGAGGCCTCATGCTCAGAAAATTACTATAGACCCGAACCTAATCACTGCGGTACTACCTCGTGTTCCCAGTATTGCGATTGCATCATTAACTTAGCACAAAATTTGTGCTCTGAGGAAGCACCGTGTATGGGAACATGCAATAACACAAGTCCATGCTGCAATGACCAAATCAACTCTTGCCCACATCCTCCCGCCAGCACACAATGCTCGGAAGATATCGAATGTGAAATAAAATTGACTTTACACAAATTGGCGGCGACCTTGATTGCCATTCTCATAGACAACCTACAGACATGTACTGAGGAGACTCAATGTCAAGAATGTTGCACAGATCCTGATCCTGATTTTTGCCATTGCATCACAAAGTTGGCACAAAATTTGTGTCCGGAGTTAGCAGGGTGTATGGAGACAACTGATACAGGAATCGCATGCCAAAACGATCAAATCGAACTTTGCCCCACTATTCCAAATTTAACAGATGAGGCCTACTGTGTACTCATAGAGTCCTTGCTCAATATGATATTGATCCTACACCCAGAAATCAACCCTTGCTGTGAATCAGTTCCAGTCGAAAATCCATGCTGTTAAGCACCGCAAGGACTCTCCGACGATATTAATAAGAATAAAACCTCCACTCACCAAGCCAGCACTTCTGCCAACAGCAGCAAAATTCAATCTCCACCCCATGTAACTCGATCATCTAGTTTACCCACACCACCCTTGTTGCCACAACACATTCAACGATTCCATACATATCATTGTTTATTCATTAGTAGTGGACTGAATTAGTCATTTGGTCTATTTCTATCCTGTGCTTCCATTATTTACTTCAATTTTTTTAAGTACATCAAATACCCAAATTAAAATTGTCTTGTTTTGTTTTTTTACTGACACCACACCCCATAAAATATTCTCTATAGACTTCGAAATTCCCTTTTAGTCTATCGATAAAATATTCTGGTTTTAGTTCAAAATGCCGATTAAATCAATCGATAAAGCTGCCATTCAGTGTTGTTATGCACCATTTACAGCCGATTATTACGACCCTACTTTAAGTACAATCACATTGCGTATCTTGTTTCAGCATTAAGCTTGCTAACACTAATAATTTCGATTGCGAACAGCACAAAAGTATGAGTGACCTACAATTGACCGCAATTTGAGAGAGGTACACCAAATTGAGTAGTGTTTTAATACTTGGGAGAGAAAATCCAAGGATTCATATCCCATATCCCAGATCCTAACTTATTGGTCTTCCATACGCGCACAATCCTAATTAACCAAGTGAACATTCATTTTCCACGTACCCAAAGCAAACTTCATGTCCATAATTCCTCTCTCCATCAAGGAACCTTTGAGCAAGCCAAGAGAAGTATGATCTCCCTTCTCAATCATATTCCAATAGAAAGGAGGTGGACGATGTAAATAAGCTGAGATAAGAAACCTCCTCGCTTCACACCACTTCAATTTTTTTTAAAAAAACACGACATATAAAGCCAAATCAGTGCAACCTATTACATTCAACATCGGCATTTAAGCTCTATCTGTACATGTCTCACATGATCACACCAAGTTACATGAGAAGACTGTGGTTTGCATTGACAACTCTTTAGTGTGCTCAACCAACGTTCTCCCGGCTTCAAGAGGAAGGCTGCGAGAAACCCAAATGATGTCAGATCTGTGATGACATTCAACTTCTGTAGACCTCCTCGAGAGAGGCCAATGCCCACACTACTGCAACTACAATCTTCCTCCAACTCCATGCAGCCAACGATCTCCAATGGAGTGAAATCGGCTATCACGTCGAAATTTGGCCCATTGTTTGATATACCTCAACGAAAGAATCAGCATTTCTCTCGTTTGCTGACTTAGTGAATCTAAGCAATCCGCGTAGCGAATTTATCCAGGCTCAAGCGTTTTTATTCACCGATTCAGAGTACCCAGGGTGAGAGAGTCACCGCAAACGAAATAAACAATCGATGAGATAAAATGCTTGTGCGAACGAACTCAAGAAAGGTATTATGCACTATATAGAGAATCCCTAAAGTGAACGTTAGTCATCACAATTTGGTGAGTAATCTAACATGGAAAGAGAAAATAAATATGTAAATAAGATAATAAATTAATATAAGTAGCTGGCATTAGTCAAAAGACGCACGAAGAGAGAAATTTGTTTTTTTTCGATACTAATTTACGGTTAGAAAAATGAAAAAATATTCCAGAAGATATTGCCTTAAGCTTGTCGTTTTTACCTTATTATGTAAATATGTCATGAAATACGAAGTTGAATACCGCGTATCTGTCTTTCGTTTGAGTGAGTCTAAAAGGAGATTTGCTAATCTGAGGATTTTTAAAATTTAAATCAGGCAAAAACGAAAAAAAGAAATTTCCAATCATTGATGCGTATCGGAAATTGTGGATATTAATAAGGCCCAAATTAAAGAAAAGATGTTCAGTAAAGCACTTGAATAGAAGTCCGTTAAAGAGTTCAAATTTGGAATTAGGTTGTATGCCTATGCTTTTGGATGGACTCAACGGCTCCGTGTTCTAACGTGTGTCCACGATAGGTTAATGGAACAAAATGACAACCCTGCAACTACGAGATTCATGCCAATACCACTGCAATCGGTATTATACAGAAAGTGCCTTGCCAGCATTGTGTGGGAAACCACCGAGTGATAAGCCATAAACAAAACGGTCATTAACCCACTCAATAACCTGCAATTTGGAACATCCAAACCTTACTTCCACGTGGTGCACCCTGGGCAACGTATACTCATACGGCACCACGTGGTGCACCCTGGGCAACGTGTACTCATACGGCAAGTAAGTCTATCACGTGGTGCACCCTGGGCAACGTATATTCATACGGCAAAAACTGGTGCACCCTGGGCAACGTATACACGTGGTGCACCCTGGGCAACGTATCCACATATGGCAAAAGGTACATACGGCCTCCACGTGGTGCACCCTGGCCAACGTATAATCATACGGTCTTACCTCCACGTGGCGCACCCTGGGCAATGTATACTACACCTTACCTCCACGTGGTGCACCCTGGGCAACGTATTCTCATTCGGCTTACCTCCGTGGTGCACCCTGGGCAATGTATATTTAGACTTACCTCCACGTGGTGCACCCTGGGCAACGTATCCACATATGGCAAAAGGTACCTCCACGTGGTGCACCCTGGCCAACGTATAATCATACGGTCTTACCTCCACGTGGCGCACCCTGGGCAATGTATACTACACCTTACCTCCACGTGGTGCACCCTGGGCAACGTATTCTCATTCGGCTACCTCCACGTGGTGCACCCTGGGCAATGTATACTCATACCGCAAAAGGTACATACGGCCTCCACGTGGTGCACCCTGGCCAACGTATAATCATACGGTCTTACCTCCACGTGGCGCACCCTGGGCAATGTATACTACACCTTACCTCCACGTGGTGCACCCTGGGCAACGTATTCTCATTCGGCTTACCTCCGTGGTGCACCCTGGGCAATGTATATTTAGACTTACCTCCACGTGGTGCACCCTGGGCACCGTATACTCATACGGCAAAAAAGTCTATTAACCTGTGTATGCGCATACGGCAAAAAAGTCTATAAACCGGCAGTTGATCTAACCCTAACACGGCAAAAAGTCTATAAACCGGCAGTTGACCTCTGACTTCAAACTACCATGACCCCACTGTATGTCATATTTCTCACTTCAAACTACCATCACCCCACTGTATGTCATATTCGACATCCTTCAAACTACCATCACCCCACTGTATGTCATATTCGACCTCTCAAACTACCATCACCTCACTCTATGCCATATTCGAATATAATATGTCAAAAAGTCTATTAACCGGCAGTTGACTTCTCACTTCAAACTACCATCACCCCACTGTATGTCATATTCCACCACTTCCACGATACTAACCTTACCTTTTTCTCTACCTCTGCGTCTGTCTCTCTTTTACATCTTTGGAAACACTCTTCCGTTCCCCCCTCAACTCTGTGAGGCCCGAAGCCAACTAACGGGCTAATGGTAACCATCATAAAGCCCGCCATCTTTATGTGGATCAGCATATAGAGACCTCATTGCCTTCAGTTATTTTAAAATAAGGCGCAAAATTAAGACTTATTTTGAAAACTGAGTAAAAATTGTCCCCCCCCCCCCCCCCTNCCTTAGCAACAATTATAGCAACTTCGCGCTCATTGTTTGGCATCATCCCTGTGGCATAATCATGCAATGCAAATAGAAAAAGCATTGAGGCTCCAAGTCAGTCCGTAAGGAACCCAACTCACATGCCAACAACACGTTGCATAAATCTCCAAAACCAAATGTAAATATATTTACTTCGACCTATTCAAATAAATCATTTGTTTTTTTTTCTAAAAGAAATGGGAATTGTGGGGTGGGGTGGGGTGGAGAGAAAGGGGGGTTTCGAATGCAGACCGCGAAAAAAAGCAGGAGAAAAGAATGGGGAAATAATACAGGTCAGAAGAGGAATGGAGCAAAGTAATTGGATAGCCAATAATTCGAAACAGAGTACCAAATTAGAGTAAAATTAGGGAATGGGGCGGGGGGCTTTCAAACCGGGGTGACAAACGCAAACAATTGTCAGTTGTCAAGGTGGCAGGGGATTGTCCACGCAAAGGTCTGGGGGAGGGTGATACTAAAATATCTCACGGTATGTAGTCGGAAGAGCCATTGTTACTGGAGTTTGTGTTGTTGAAATGACTCCTTCGTGGATGGACTTCTGCTTGGAGGGGCTTCGATCCAAGAGCTGCAGAACAAAATAGGCCACTATATAATTCAATAGGAACCCCCCCCCCCTCCTCCTCATTATTTGTCAAAACAAAAAAAAGAGCTCAAAACGCGTTAAGTCTGATGTTAAGTTATTCCCCATTCCCGCAACCGACCACGCAGATCTATGAGAACTAATACACATTTTAATTGTATGAGAGAACACTTACTATGAGAACAATTAACGCTTTTGACAACTTCATAAATAATTAGACCAAAATTAGGAAAAAACAGCTTAAATCTGAGTTCTAAGCACTAACAACTCAATAAGTAAATCCTTGTTTAAACTAACCAAATGCAATGTAAAAATAAGGAAAATAGCAATATAACCGCCAATCTTTAAATCCTGTTCAACTTCAAATACAAACTTGCTTCTGGCGTCGAAAGAATTAGAGCTGATTTATAACCGTGAAACTACAAAAGAATTGAAATCTTACATTATAAAGCAAATCCAAATGAACCACTATTTTCTTGAGCAGAACTCAACTTTTCAAGGAACTCCAAAGCACTCACGCCAAAGTAGTGCGAATCGTAATTCGGGCACGATACCCAACTTCTTCAATAAGGAAATTGCAACATACTACCTTCCTCTCTATTTGACAACTATGGTGCTTATAGCTATACATGCGGATAAAAACAGTCACATTTTTTTCACTGGAACATTAACTAACTCCACTTGTACCACTATAAGGTCTCCAGTAATACCAGTGGGAGTTGACTTACAAGACTACAAAGGGAAAATTTAAACTCTCAGAAAATGGAAGTGAGATATGAAAACAAAACGGAGTCAGTTACCACCGAATTGGCTAAAGCATACCAAAAAGGCATAGCGCAGCATTAAAATACTTCTTTTGAAGCAAATAAAATGATATCACTGCTTACATTCCTAAGCCTAAATTAACTTAAAATTAGGGGAGGGCATTACCTTCCAGATCTTGTCTCGGTTCTCACCTAACTTGCATATCGTCTACCACCGTCTTGAAGAGGTACGTCGTCTCTAATTCTATCTTGGCGCCCCGCCTCCTCAATATCACAATACAGATTTATTGTCGCCTATCAGAGCTCCAAGCCGCTTTTACGAATAACACATATCATCGAGAAAACAGGACCATTTATTTATTTAAGGTTCCCGAGGGATGGGGGCGAGAGAAAATAGGAGTGTTTGTAAGGAATCGAGTTATCAACAGAATCAAGGAAATAAACCCAATACCGTCCAATTAAATAAAACATCTAGTAGGAAATTTGCATCTCTCTAAATGAACACCAACAAAGAGAGAGGGAAGAGGACTGTGTGGGGGGAGGGACAACAAATAAACCCAGTTGCAATTGTTGTTCAGGTCGTACGAAATAAAAGAGAAAAATGAAAAAATAGGAGTTAGTGGAGCGCATTAAATGTTAATCACTTCGATTTACAATTCAATAACCCAATGTCGTGGTTATTCGTAAATTAAGAATCTTACAAAAAGTTTCGGAGTTTCAATTCCTACATTAATAATGAGAAAGTGAAAGTTCTACTTATGTTAACTAAGTATAGTTCATAATTTTTTACTAATACCAAACCATTCGAAACACATTGCCAGATAAATGTAGAAAGGGCGGATCAATTACCTGCTAGGATTTCATCCATCATACCATCCCCGTTGATTTGGCGCGTTCGATTTTGGATGCGGCGTTTAGCTAGCCGGGCCTCCTGAGCCAAAGCTCGCTAAATGAGACAAATAATGAATACAAACTCCTACTTATTTGATTTAAGTAAGATATTAGTACAGCAAAACTAAAGTTAGGGATAAGCACACGCACACACGCACGCACACAAAAAGGATTGAGAAAAATTAATTAAGCAGCTAATTTCAGCGAATCAATAATAATTAATTTAGCAATCAGAACCAAATTTTAGGTCGCCGTTTTTGGGTGAAATAAACACCAAACCCTATTTACGGGGTATGGGGAAACAAGATTGAAAAGAACAACCAAAACAACCAACCTGTAAGTCCGCTGGGTCATCTTCCTGATAAATAAATGGGGATATTTACATTTAGCAAATAATAAAACAAATCAATAATCGTGGGGGCATATAATTGTCACGATAAAGAAGAAAAATAAAATTTCATTTATTGAGACCAATGTAGATTGTGAGCTAACTCATATTAGAAGGAGAGATTATATACCTGCCACAAAGCCAAAGTCCACAATAACCTTCACAATAAATTGTAGGAAAGCATAGCTGTATTCAAACCTCGCTTTAATACCGAGTGCATTTACTTTCGTATTTGATAATCGCTACCATATCCATCTAAGCAATGACAATTTGATACTAATACTACTACTAACAAAGATTTAATTGATTTTCCAAAAGTCTGCAAGGAGCCAAAATATGTTCGTAAAAAGAAAATCAAATTAAGTGACCATGACTCTAGAAAAACGAGAAGCAGAAAATCACCTGAGTGCCGATGCAAGTGCTTTGTGCATATGAGATCGAGCATGTACTTGCTGTGGAATTAGAAATAAGCAAACCCAGTAAATTCGATATCCAATAGGGAAGCGCGCCTATCGCTACCCCAATTTCTGTCGATATTTTATAAGTAGAAGATCTAGCAATAATTATAACGATCAACAATGGAGTTAAAAAAATGAGACTCACGTCCTTGGAGCTGCGTTGTCGTGAAGGTGTTGCATTGACATTAGTACCAGGAACACCATAGGAGGACATTTTCCCATTATGGAGGCAAGTTCCTGATTGCTTACGCATAGCCATTGTCTGCTCAGCAAGTCGCCGTTTCTCCAACTCGGTTTGTACTTTCTAAAAATAAAGGATCAAATTTATCTAGTTTAAATTTTATCTAACATCCATCTCAAACCCACAATGCTGCTACTCATTTTTCCTAAATCAATCTTTAAAGAATGCTCTGTTAACATGAAGTTAACAAACAATGAACCACAACTCGAACTAGTGTTTATACAAACAAAATCATACCTTGAACTGTTGAATGAACTTGACAACGCAGGTGAAGAATGTCTCAGGTGAAGGTTTATTCAAAGCTTCGCCAAACCATTCGGTAGTTTGAGAGAAGATATTGCGAGCTGTCTCAGCCTTAGTTTGAAGTTCGGCGACACGAGGTGACTGCTCGCGGATGAAGTTGACAAGACGTTGAGGGGCTTCAGGTCCAGTGGCAATCAACTCCTTATCAGCTTCAGCCAGTGCAGAGACAACTGCTTGAACATCAGCAGTCAGAGCCTCCATTGGCACTGTAGAATTTGAAAGGGCATTTAAATTCTGATTGGTCTACAGTTCTTGAAAGTGACATCACACGTCGATGACCCCCC
>UZAE01014245.1:0-15733 GCA_900617975.1 Rodentolepis nana | reverse complement strand
TTATGTTATGTTTTTGCAAAAAAGGTGGAGCCCCATTATTTTTGCGCCTTGGTTATTGAATTTTATTCATGAACGCTTTGTGTGCTTATCTTCTTCCGGGCTTTATTGCGCTTTGAGGCAAATAGCTGATTATTTTTTGTTGGGGTGGAAAAATGTACATTTAGGTTATTCGCACAGTGGTCTCCATTTGCCATCCATTGATCTACGAATAATTGCTGCTAACGCGACTGACCCTAGTCCGTGATTATGCCGTTTGCATAACAATCCACTGCTGAAACCCAAGTCCACGGTTATATAAATATTTATTTATATCTCAAATGGCAGGCTTTTTGATAGTTATCATTAGCCCTTTAGCAGACCTCGGGCTTCACAGAGGGGAGGAACAGACAAAGTCACAAGAAAGTGGAAAGGGGAACAGAAGAGTGATTCAGATATATAAATAAGATCGACACAAAGGTAGGGGAAAATGTAAGGTAAGGTGGATACTGTGAGAGTGGTCGAATATGACCTACAGTCGGGTTATGGTGGTTAGAAGTCAACTCCCGGTTTATAGACTTTATACCATATGAGTATACGTTGCTCAAGTTGCACTCCATAGAAGTAAGTCTATCGCGCACCCCGGTTACGTAAGTATTATTACACATATTTCGGTTCTAATAAAACGCTTCGATCGTCTAGCTATGGGAGACAGCGAAGCTAATCACGACGTTAAATTGAAGAGTGATGAGTGAAATCGCATGAGCTGTAAAAAGAAACTTATCGAAAGAAAACTGTATTCATAAGTTATAGCTTTTAGCAAAATCCCTATGGAAGTATGTGATGCAAATTAGTTTGGACCAATTAGAAAATGACTTCGAATCGAGTTTCCAAGTTGTCTACAGATTGTCAGTTGCTCACAATTTTGTGATCGAACAGAATAAGCTGGAGAACTGAACAAGAAAATCTCAACTCACTAATAGAGATAAAATCCTGGATACATTCGGCAAATTTTCAGGCATTATAGCATGCTTTTGAGTGAACTAACTTAAACACCAGATGAAAATGATCCATTTATCTAATCAATTACTTTCTAGGCAACTGTTTTGCTCTCAAAATTAGACATGGTTACCCAAGGTCTTATCCAATTGTTCGTAAAGTTGGAATTTTCTATTCTTACCTCAAGCGAAAAACAAAGGCGATATTTGGAACTTACAAATTTCCAATGGATCACCTAAAACGAAGTTCGCGTTAACTTTTCTTGATTCATCAACAGTTGGGAATTGAAAGTATGATTTAGAAGATAGTGATTACGGTTCACCTTAACACGGCGGTTTGGAATTAGCGCTTTACTCTCCCGTCCGGTTTCCTTTAGTCAGCATTTGAAATAATATTTATTTATTTATACCAAATGGCAAGCGTTCTGATAGTTATCATTAGCCCTTTAGTTGACTTCAGGCTTCACAGAGGGGAAGGAACATCAAAGTGGAAAAAATGTCGAGAGGGGGGGGGACAGAAGAGTGCTTCAAAGACGAAGGTAGAATAAAGGTGAGGTGAGTACTGTGAAGTAGTCGAATATGACATACAATGGGGTGAGGGTAGTTTGAAGTGAGAAGTCAACTGCCAGTTAATAGACTTTTTTGCCGTATGAATATACGTTGCCCAGAGTGCACCACGTGGAGGTAAGTCTATCGCACACCCCACATACAGATTATCAATCAATAAAAAATTAGCCAATTCAGTTCTCCTACTAATTGAAAAATGTAAGCAATCTGTAAAGAAACTACTGTACTTATTTCGCCTAAAAAATTACGGTAGAAATTTTTCATTTCATTTCTTGCCATTTCGCCTTAAAACCAGGGCATTATTCCCCAATGTTTCAAAATAATGCGATAAATTAATTTTCTATTTAGCACTAATCCCACCGCGTAAAGGCGGTTAGATCTCACCTCACCAGACAGTGTCCGCAAACTGGAACACGAATGTTCAGTCATTTATGGCTGTTGTTATTGTCGTCTGGGCGGGGGGGGGGGGGGGGGGTTGGCGTATTTAAGATACTGATGGGGCTAATTACCTGACAATAATGTCAGTTCAAATGCAAAAAAGGGCCCCATCAATGTCTTTTGAAGAGAGCCCACATTTTAAGCATAAAAAGGTAGGGTTACCCACATTTTACGACAAAAAGCAGGCCTTTGGGTTCATTTTGCGGTAAAGGGATAACTGTCATCAACTTTTTCCCCTTCTAGGTAAATTGTCCTGTGTTATTCATGAGGAGTAGAGAGAGTAGAGAGAACTTGTCCGGTCACAAAGCGGAGAGAACGCGTCATACGGATATGGGTGGTAGTTTGATTTCAACAGATCTTGAACGCCGACATGGGTAGTAAAACTAAAGCTGGAATGGATGGTTAGGCGCCTACAATGCACCTATTTATTCCAAATGGCAGGCGTTTTGATAGCTATCATTAGCCCTTTAGTTGACTTCAGGCTTCACAGAGGGGAAGAAACATCAAAGTCACAATAAGTCGAGAGGGGAGACAGAAGAGTGCTTTACAGATGTAAATGATACAGTACAATGGGGTCATAGTAGTTTGAAGTCAGAAGTCAACTGCCAATTTCTGGACTTTTTGGCGTATGAGTACACAATGCCCAGGGTGCACCACGTAGGGGTAAGTCTATCGCGCACTCCACAATCCACTTATGTCAACTGTGCTTTAAAGCGTTAACATTGGTCAATTGGTTAAACCAGATCCTCAGTTAACTATGTAGAAACTATCACAGAAACTCGCGTATCCATCGTCAACTATGCAATTAAACCTGAAGCGCATCGGTAAGTTGAATAGGGCGGGAATTTGTGAGCGGCTTCGTCAACCTTCCTGGTTGGAGAAGTGGGTGCTTTTCTTTATTGTCTTGGTAACAAAGAATTTGTCGTTTTTACAACCAGATTGTCACTGGGTCCGAGAAGTGGAAAAAAGATAATTTTCCCCTAATTCAACACTCATTTGTTCAATTATAAGCTGAACTGGAGTTGATCCTTCGGAAAATTCCTTCATACATTTCTTGCGATGTAAGTACATGCTTCTATTGGTTGGAAACAAGGGTCATGATTGCGTTATCTATTGGGCGGAATGTTTAAGTTTGGCTAATGAGCAGTTGGTGAAATCGGAACTTCTCTCCAAGGCGATTTCATGAATCTACCTCCCCCCCCCCCCCCCCCCCCCCNACACACACACACACACACACACACACACACACACACACACACACACACAAAGGAATGCTCGAAAGCGCTTTCCAAATTGAATTTGAAACTTATAGTTACTGACTTAGGTTCGTGAGTTCGTTTTAAATTGCAGCACACAATGAAACTTGAGATCAAAGGCTAACAATGGAGTTTCAAGCGGTTTTGGGAAAATATGGGTGCATACCCGCATTCTCCTCCTAATTAACGTTGGACTTCTCGCGGTGGGTGTTCTTTTCAAGAATATCTCGTTGAAAATAAAACGGAATGCCTATTGATTTTTTGCCAAGGATGGAATAGTGCGGGTAGGAAAAAACAATCGAACTACAATTTCGCATTTAAATTATGGCGGCAAAAATAATTCAACACGATTTAAGTAAATGTGTTCCTAATAGCAAAAATAAGCAATGTCTAAGAGTTCAAAAGGGTCATTTATAGATGTCACTCAATGGTAGAATTAAGACGTCTTGGCATGGACAAATGTATTGCTTTGTGTCAAGCTCTAACTAAATACCAGCCCCACGACATTGGCAACTTAAGGCAGTTCCTTAACCTAAAATGCTTTTCTTTAGAGTTTAGTAATGTAAGGTTGGCTAGTTCTTTTGTTCCGGAAAAGGCAATTAGAGGGCACACTGAACACCAGTGACAAATTGTTTTGTCGCTTGTCGAATGTCTTGCTAGGCATTTTGGGATACCTGATCACTCTATGAAATGTATAAATTCGTAAAACTCTTTCTTAGGCCTATTTTATTCACAAATCGCGTACGTTGACCTAAAACTGCATTGGAAGTAATTTTTTGCGGAATAATCGAACCCTCAAACAGGCACAACTCCACAAATCTTCCATTCCATTCATTCTAAAATGATTTGACAGAACTTTATTATCTCAATCATTCCAAAACTCGGGATATCACCATAGTGAAAGTGACAAATAATCGGGCATAGTAGTTTGAAGTCAGAAGTCAACTGCCGATCAATAGACCTTTTAGTCGTATAAGTATACGTTGCCCAGGGTGCACCACGTGGAGGTAAGTCTATTGCGTACCCCAATTTGTGAAGTAAACCGCCACAGATTCAAATCGGCCTACCGGGGTATTCCAAAAGTCAGCCCACCCGAATAGACGCGCTTATTTTGTTTATCAAACAGAAAAGTGAGATTCTGAAATAAGCTGCTGAAATAAGACTCCTCCGACAGTTGCTAGAGCCTGTGAGAAAATTTTGTAAATCGTTCCAAGTTAATGACAATGCTCGCAACTAATGTTGAATCGCTCCCTGAAGGAGGAGGAGGAGGAGGAGGAGGAGGAGGAGGAGGAAGTGTAATCAGTAAATGCATTCAAATTAGCTTCCATAACTCCTGAAAAATGCACGAAATGTACTTAATAAATTTACGGTGATGGGCTTTTAAGACAAAGTTGTGCCTTAACGCCAAATGATGTCGGTTGGGGGTGTGGGGGGGGGGGGGGGGGGGGGGACACAGAAGGGGNGGGGGGGGGGGGGGGGGGAGGGGGTGGACACAGAAGGAGACAGGTAATCAGACAAACTGCTAATGTATTCACCGTGGAGTACTTCATGGAATGCGCTTTAATAATGATGATGACAAGTAGTACTAGCAGACGGGGTGAACACCTAGGCATTCCTTTCAAGTAGACCTGACTATCTGTCTATCTATCGAAATACCTCAGCCGCTAATGATGGGTTTGTAAAGGATGAACATCCAATAATTTAGCAATTCATTTATTTATAGAAAATGGCAGGCTTTTTGATTGTTATCATTAGCCTTTTAGCTGACTTCGAACTTCACAGAGGGGTGGAGCATCAAGGTGATAAAAATTCGAGAGGGAGACAGACATAAAGGTAGAGAAAAGGGTAAGGGTAGTACTGTGGAAATGGTCGAATATGACATGGAGTCGGTTCATGGTAGTTTGAAGCCAACTGCCGGTTTATAGACTTTTTTGCTGTATGAGCATACGTTGCCTAGGTTACACCACGTGGTGGTAAGTCTATCGCACATCCTACAACCATTAATACCCGAATGAATGGGATGGTGACCGGGATTTCAAGATTGAACCACACGAAAAACGCCGTCTAGGCAACCACGACTCAAGTACGACTGACTTCCATCTATTGCCGGGTAAGCCTAGTTAAAAAACTACTTGAGTTATTGGAATTACGGCTTCAATTTGATATGGTCAGAGTTCAAATAAACCTCCTCTTAAATGAGTCTAACATCAAAGACTCTTCAGTTAAATCTCACGCCGGAGTTCTCATTAAATCGACAAAGTGTTTGTTGAAACTTAAATTTTGTCCGGAGACGTTGTGAATGAACATTTTGTCGCTGTGGGCAAGATATTCAGGTGCCACTTGAGATTGATAAGGCGCAATTGTTTTTGCTGAAATTCCTGCTCAGGTTCACGAAGGTGCAAGTAGAACTATTTGATTGGTTGTCTGGCAGGTAAATACGTTTTTTTCTAGATGAAGAGGCGTTGTGGATCGCTCGGCTTCTATTGTAGACCTTCCAAAGGGTCCACACAAAAGTGTATGCCTTCGATTCGTCTAGATGAGTATGCTCATTTAATGTCTTTGCTAAGTACGTTTCCTGTTAATGTGAGGCTTCCAATACTTTGAGACTTCTGGAAAAATTTAACAGTAACATTTAGTTCTGCGTTCATCCAAGAAACACCCTCTACCATCTCCACAGCCCACAGCATCAAAATTCTAGTCGTTCCCGATTAATAAGGCACCCTACTAGATCAACTTGATTTAACTTCGTGAACTGTTGAGTTTCCTAGTAGCGAGAGTTTGTTCATGATTTTTCATAATTCCTGCAAAATGTTGCCATTACCACGGTCTCGTTGTTCCCAGTTTCCTCATTTGTCTTTACTGGTCTTCCCCATTTCTCCTGCTAATGTGGACTAGTTCCATCTCCTTTCCAGACCGAAATTTGCTGCACGAACAACGTCAAGAGAGATCACGGTGAAATGGGTTGGAGGCATAATGATCAAATTCAAATCAAATGGCAGGTGTGTTGAAAGTTGTCATTAGCCTTTTAGTTGACTTCAGGCTTCACAGAGGAGTGGAAGCATCAAAGCGAAAGAAAGTGGAGAAGGGGAGGGACAGAAGAGTGTTTCAAAGAAGTAAAAGAGGCAGACACAAAGGTAGAGAAAAGGTAAGATGAGTACTGTGAAAGGGGTCGAATTTGGCATACAGTGGGGTCATGGTAGTTTGAAGTCAGAAGTCAACTGCCAGTTAATAGACTTTTTGCCGTATGAGTATACGTTGTTCAAGGTGCACCACGTGGAGGTAAGTCTATCGCGCACCCTATAATGATCAAATTTTTAGCTTAGATACGAGGCGCACCTATTGGATACTCTAAAAGATACAGCTTATAATCTAAAAAAGACTCCTGATATTCTATCTGTAATAATTTTTTTCAGATTTAAACCACTGATTGACCACTTTCATAACTACTAATTGTAGTAATTTGAGATTCCTATACTACGATCACTACCGGTTGTATTATTAGTTAGAAGGTGTAACTTCAATTTAATTCTGAATCATGGAATGTCATCATTCGGTGATTTGCGTCATTGTGGGCTTTAATCGTCCGTTGAATTTGTACCATTTCTACACTTTGGAATATTTCTAGCGCCTTTATCCTTATAGCATATGTGTTTGTGGGTATATGTGCACATATTTGTTATAGATGACGAATGTTCACTCATGAACTAGTTTCAAGTTATCACACCAACGGCGTGGTTAACTCGAACAATTGAAATGCGACGTTTGCGGGCATGAAAATATGTCCGATTATTGGGGCCCGCGCGTTTCGGCTGCGCTTGTGGCAACGAAGGAGTTAATGGCTAGCCTCTTTTTTCCTCTCCTCGTGTTTTTTTCTTCACATTCCTTGTCAGTTGTTTTCAGACCTCAACAAAACTGCAAGACTGGACCTTCTCGTACTGCACTTCTACTTCACATTTATGGGGTGTGGGATAGACTTACCTCCACGTGGTACACCCTGGGCAACGTAGACTCATCATACGGCAAAAAAGTCTATTAACCGGCAGTTGACTTCTCACTTCAAACTACCATCACCCCCACTGTATGTCATATTCGACCCCTACCACAATACTCATCTTTCCCTTTCTGAGCCTTTGTGTCTGTCTGTTTCTTTTACATCTGTGGATCACTCTTCTATTCCCCCTCCTGAATTCTTCTTACTTTGATGTTCCTCCTCCCCTCTGTGAAACCCGAAGTAAACTAAAGGGCTAATGATAACTATCAAAACGCCTGCCATTTGTTATAAATAAACCTCACATTTATTGAATGTTACCTTTGTTGTAAATTAGCCGATGAGTCACCATCCTTCTGTGCGCTGTGAGATCAATATTTTTGTAATTACTTAAGTATAGCAGTACACTCTTAGTTCATTCAACAGCGATCAATTCTCTGCACTTAATAAAATTGTTGGAACACTTGAACTCACCTTCCAGATTGTCCAATTCAAAGTAATTGTTAACTTCAGACTGGTCAAAAGCTCTCTTGGTGAACGAAAAGCCAACAGTGAAGTGATGAGGTGGGCAAATCCTCTCACATATTTACCCAACTGATATTCGTTAAGTATTGGCCAGTTGTCATAAAATGTAATTAAATATATATACTTTTAATGACATGGCGCCTTTTGAATAATAATGCCATAATCAAATAGTAGATTAATACAACTGATAGAACTTGCAAATGGATTTCTTCAACAAATGAAATCCTAGCCGTATTATTTCGATCTGCTTATTACTATTCAAAATTTTCCCCCCGAAAAATCAATAAGTCTTCGGTTAGAATCAGTCACCATTTTAAAAATATAGGGTGCCCCAAAAAGTGTATAAACAATAAACCCTATTGTAAACGTGGCGTTCAATTAGAATTTTATTGTTCATTTTTCCACAGTCTGTTCTCAAACTGACCGCAATTTCGAACCAGTCAATGCCAAGCAATGGAATCGCACACATCGTGAAGTTATTCCCTTGGCATTCATTCGACGCATTCATGCTCAATGGATTCGCTTAATTCAATGACTGCTGCAGGTTTTCTAGAGTAGACTCTGTCTGTTAAGTCTAGTGGTGTGAGGTCTGGTGAATGAGGAGGATATTCAACAAAAACCACATGTTTGGCAAGACCTCGTCAAGGAAAGACCTAACACCTCGATGGTAATGTGGGGGTGCTCAGCCTGAAGGAAATAAAACTCTTCATCTTTAAGGTCTTCTCTAATGCTTGGAATCACAGAATACTGAAGAAAGTTTAAGGGAATGGGGACTGGATACAGCAACGCCAAAAAGGAACAGTCCAATTAATCCACTTGATGAAAAACCGCACCACACTGTAATTCCAGGTAAATTGACATGACTTTTGACAGCAACGTGTGGATTCTCAGATAACCCCAATGAGTGCAATTATGGCGGTTAATGTAACCGTTTAACTTGAATGTTGCCTTGTCACTCCACACAATCTTTCATGAAAAAAGTCTACTTTTCCCACACATTGTCCTACATACCACTCCCAATATTGTACTCCTTGGTCTGGGTCATCGTTATTAAAAGAAAACAATTTAAAAAAAACAATAAAATGGTACTTGTAAATATTGTTTTCACTTTTGAAATACTGAATCCTATATATTAGAGTTACCATGGGAAAACCGCTCCTTATAGAGGCACTGAATTACCCAAAGAATATGACCACTTCCGTCAAGCGCTCTGTGCACTTACAGAGGAACTTCTTTGGGTATAAATTCTAGACATAACAAAGTCACTACATCCGCATACTGAGCAGCGGTCCGCGGAAGAGGAGAAAAGTAAGAATCGCAAAAAAGGACGGTGCTTTTTAGAAATTGAGGCAAATAAGCAGTGCATTTACGTGAAAAAGTGGCCAATGAACATCTCGCTTATTGCATTGTTCAATGGTGAATCAGATGGGAGGTGGGGGTGGGGGNTATATATATATATATATATATATATCAGCCTAATGGCACTTGGCTGTAGAAAGACCAAGATGAATCTCGTGTTGTTGTATAGGGACAGGAGTTGAACACAAGTAGAAGAAAAAGTGAGTTCTAGCGAAGTGGAATTCATTCGTTTTCAGCTATCAAGCTTCATTCCCTAGGGGTGCGTGATAGACTTACCTCCACGTGGTGCACCCTGGGCAACGTATACTCATACGGCAAAAAAGTCTATTAACTGACGATTGAATTCTGGCGCAGTACTCATCCTACCTTTCCTCTGCCTTCATGTCTCTCTCTTTACATCTGTAAATCACTTTTCTGTTTCATGTCTGTCTCTTCACATCTGTAAATCACTCTTTTGTTCTCCACCCCTCGACTTTCTGTTACTTTGATGTTCCTTCCCCCTTTGAAACCTCGACTTTCTTCTACTTTGATGTTCCTTCCCCCTGTGAAGCCCGAAGTCAGCTACTTTGATATTCCTTCCCCCTGTGAAGCCCGAAGTCAGTTAATGATAACTATCAAAACGCCTGGCATTTGAAATAAATAGATAAATAAGCTTCCTTCCCAAGATTTCCAGAACAACATAAGATGGAATTATATGCTGCGGGCCAAATTCGTCGATAGTTGGCTCAAGCCGCAAAACCGGAAATTTGCGGCATGATGTATCCTTTTAAACGTCAGACAATGACCATTTCAAATATTTGGAAATCCTTGTAAAAATGAGTACGTTTTCGCGAACTCAATTAAGTTGAATTTATTACAATTAAGAGATTCCTCATGCTTTCAATTTAATCATGGAGTGTGCGTGTGCTTCTTCATAAAAAAATCTTGTTACTTACAGTAAAACAAAATTCGTTATACTTCCTCATGCCAAGCAATTCAATAAACTTTTCGTTGACCAAAAAATGCCTCCCTTCCTCTAATCGGGGGAGGGGGGGGGGGGAACTTCATTGAGAAATGACAACAGGGAGCTATACAAACGATTGTAAAGTCAACATTTTACCAATTGTCAAAAATAGGGGGACAGTTTTCGGAATGATTTTAGCCTAAAGGTTAATTGTGTGTGCGATAGACTTACCTCCACGTGGTGCACCCTGGACAACGTGCGATAGACTTACCTCCACGTGGTGCACCCTGGGCAACTTGCGATAGACTTACCTCCACGTGGTGCACCCTGGACAACGTGTTCTCATAAGGCAAAAAAAGTCTAGAAATTGGCAGTTAACTTCTGACTTCAAACTACCATGACCCGATTGGATGGCATATCCGACTACCTTCACAGTACTCACCTCACCTTTTTTCTACCTCTGTGTCTGTCTCTTTTGCATCTTTGAAATGCTCTTCTGTTCCTCTCCCTCTTCACTTATTGTGACATTGATATTCCTCCCTTCTGTGAAGCATTTCATTTAAAGGAGAATGCAGTTCTTCAAATGTATTTGCCAATATTATAAATGCAATAACTGCTAACGAGCGCGTTATCTTTCCTTGTTAGAAGTGACATTTGTGCACAAGCTTTCCTTCTAATTTACTGAAATTCACCGCGGAAATGGCAACGAAAGAAAACGAAGTCTCTCCCTCTTGCGTCTTTCCGATACAAAATTCACTCGATGATATCACTATCAAGGAATTGCGAGGAGGAAAACCGTAAAAAGCTAAATTCGCTGAAGGTGCATCCCAGTGGTCTTCAAACATTGGAAGATTATTCCCAAATACCCTTCCGACCTACTGAGTCATTGAGAGTTTCTAGCTAATCGATTAAATAAAAAAAACAAAAGAAATATTCAACTGCACCCTTTTCCATAATAAGATTTAAAATAATCAATAATTTTTTGGCTAAATATTAGTTGTGGATGCTCATGAAGCGGTTGAGCTACTAAATCTGAAATGAATATGCTGAAATGTTTGACGAGGAGCTGCTGAAATCTGCTGAAATTACACTTACTAAAACGAGGATAGACTATAATCTTCAAATTTAAAAAAAGCTTAAATCATTTTAGGGATCCCTTATACAATCCATGTGAGAGGTAACTGACAATCTCGAGATTATCATGAAAAAAACAGATTTCAAGCTTCTAACAAACCTTTAAGAATTCTGGGTTATTATTCCCCTCCTCTTGCAATCGTGGAATATATTTAGGATTAGAAGGCAAGAGTTCTCAATTCTCATCTTGACGTTACTAAACCGGTAAAACTACTGCTTTTCTAATTCGGGTGACTCAGTGGCTTTTGAAATGTCTACATTTTAACGACAGAAGTATTGGTTTTTAACCTTCGGGTCAAAACCACGTTTTTGTTGTTGGGTCTTCCATTCAGTTCCTTGATTTACGCGCTTGTGCTCCCGTACTAGCATATGTGTAATGAGTCACAATCGGTCAATGGCATTGGATGTTGCTAGACCAGTCAAAATCATCTACCAATAGATGCCAAGCCGAGTGCACGCGTACACGCAGCAGCTGTTGTGAATATATTTACTTCGGTCAGTTCTCCTTTCTTAGTGTGTCCAGCTGCAAACATGCGGAGCTGTTTCCTAGTCTTCCTCTTTCTCAGTCTGCTCCTATCCCTCCTCTGTCATCATGTTGAGGCTGGTTGTTTTTGTGATCACGAGGCCTGCACTTGTAGTGGAGATGACATAGTAGATATCACCGGCCTTTTATCAGAATCAGTTTGCCCCTCTGGGTATTCTTACAGCAGGCTTGTAATAACTAGGGTCCCTAACCTCGTAAATATCCCAGATGGATTTGGTATTCTCCAAGCTAGTCCTTGCAGTGGACTTCAAGAACTCGAGGTTCTTGAACTGCATCAAACTGGAATTCAGAACTGGTCTTCCACATTATTTCAAGGTCTTCCTCATCTGAAAACCCTCGATATTTCAAATAATTCCTTCTTAACCTCCTACCGAGATGGAGTTTTTGAAAAACTTGGTGGTTCCCTAGAAGAACTAATCGCTATGGATAATCGGGTTCGTTCCTTAACTCGGCGTGCCTTTGCGGGATTGAGAAATCTTAAACGCTTAATCCTAAGTAGAAACAAGATTGGTTACTTTGAAGAAGGCGTATTCTCCTCAACTGGAAATCTTATAGAACTTTCCCTGGATGGCAATATTCTCACTGATTTGGAAAATGGCACATTTCTAGGTCTTAACAATCTCCAGTCGTTGGATCTACGAGGAAATCCGCTTCAGCTACTTTATCCAGGCATATTCTCCTCATTTGCTAATACATTAACCCACCTCTGGATGAGCCATGATGATTTTGTCACTTTTGGAGGATTTGACACAATTCCTACCGGTCTCTTTACCGGAATGTCCAGCCTAGTGGAGCTTTCTATGGTTGAATTGAAAATTACCAACCTAACCACGGAGTCATTTAAAGGACTGACGAATCTTCGTCGGTTGTCTCTTCATGGGAATCGATTGACTTTACTTCCAAAGGGCTGTTTCACTCCTTTAATTAACTTGGAAGAGCTTGATCTTTCTGCCAATGGAATGGTTTGTATTCCAGATAATTCTGATGAATATTATCCCAAACTCCGCTTTCTCAATCTATCTCTGAATGGAATTACTCATTTAACCAAAAGATCTTTCTCCATGCTCTCCTCGTCGAAACCTACGGCTAAATTTCCCAGACTCATTGTGAATATCTCATCTAATCCGATCCGAAGAATTGAACCAGACGCGTTTTGTTACTTCAAAGGCCCACTTGAGCTCATTCTAGCAGGTGAACATCAAGAGCCTCCATCTTGGGCAAGTATGGCGAATTGGCCAGATAATCCATTCGCTTTAGTCGGAAACGAGAGTATTATCCATGGATTAAAGCCCTCTGAAGTAATAGGAGGTCGTTCAGATGCTGCGGCCTTCTGTGGTCCCGAAGGATCTCTCTTTCGCGACAAAATTCTTGCCTCAGATATGTATAAAAACTCCAAGTATACAGAAAAAGATATTGAGAACTCCCTCAATTCTGAATGTCCGTGGATGGTTCCTGATGAGTTATCCCCTTGGCAGTTGGCAAAGCTTGGCGTTCCTGGTGGAAAACATGGCGCAATTGCTTTGGAAGAGGGATCTCGAATCTACCTCCTGATCATTGTCGCAGTTTGCATCACGTTTCTCTTGGGCGCACTGACAATAATAATGTGTTATCGCACATGGTCAAGACGAGCCACCCAGAAGGTGACAATGGATGTCGAAGCTAATATTGGAAATGGAAACGGAGTTGGATCTCATAATATGGAAACCCTTGCCACGATTGGCGAAGTGCCCGAGAAAACCGATTTGTTGGAGAAACCGAAGAATGGAAAACCGCATCCTCCTGTCGAGGACAAAGAAGGCAGCCCTAAAGAGCACATTTCCAGAACGGGAAGAAGGAATTCAGAACCCCGAGGAGAGGAGCTTGAAACCATGACTGCATTTGGAGTCATCTAGATCATAACTTTGTAAATTGATTCCCCTACCATTCTATATTTCCAATCTTATTCCCTTTTGGAGTCTGTGCGTATTTCACTCTAGTCTCGTGTAAAGCGCCGTTGAGTCGTGAAGACCGATGTTTTACTCTTCCTTTTATCCCAATCTGACATCCGAAAACTCCTCTTCTCCACTCTTTGTACACATTGTGACACCGAATTTTCCTTTGTCTTTTTTCTTTTCCTGAGTTTATATTATATACATATATGTATATATATATATATATATATATATATATATATATATATATACATAATACGAGTATGTAAGTGCCTGGAACCCCTTTTAACATGGAGTCGTGTTTTCAGGCTCTGGCTTTGTCAAGAAAATATATTTGAACATTATCGATTCAATTACCTTCCACTTTTTGCAATTATGATTGGTTGAGGAATAAATGGGTGAACCACACAATGAAGCAATAAGGCAACAGGGTAATGTGGGTGCTGATGGAGGTTTGATGGTGTGTTTAGGTGTTTTTATTAAAACTCCACAAGGCCGTTTTCAAAGCGTGGGACTTCAATTTCTCGCTGTGGATATGAATTTGGATAATAGCTCAAAGGTTGGTGTACTGTCACTTGAAATCATTAAACGCCTTTTTTGGGTGAAGCGGCCAAAGAGTAAAACTCTGTAATGCTTTAAGGGTATGCAAGAGAAGCGTCGTAAGAAACTCTTCTGAATTGGCACCAATTAAATGGTTGGCATATCTGCTTTAGTCGTGGGGGGGGGGGGGTTTAAAGCCAAGTGGGGCGCTTTGTTGTCATTATCAAGTGGCGTATAATTGTGTTATTTCTCATCGTATTTATATCAAATGGCAGGAATTTGATATTTATCATTAGCGCTTTAGTTGACTTCAGGATTCACGGAGGGTGAAGAGCATCAAAGTGAAAAAAATTCGAGAGGGGGGGGGACAGAAGATTGTTTCAAAGATGTAAAAGAGGCAGACACAAAGGTAGAAAAAAGGTGAGGTGAGTACTGTGAGAGTAGTCGAATATGACACATTGGTAGCTTGAAGTCAGAAGTCAACTGCCAGTTAATGGGCTATTCACCGGAATCTTTTCGCCTTTGTTCTATTAGGAGCTTTAGGGTAAGATATGGTTCACTGTATAATGAATAGAATTTGTGCTGTGGAGAACATCAAGTCCTGTTTCTAAAGATTTTCCACAATGCGCATCTCTGCACGCAAGGAATTCCAGAAAATTTCGATTTCTTTTTAAATACCCCCCACCCCACCCTCCCTGTGCATACCTACTTACCACGCGTAATCAGAACTTAATTTGATTTCGGGAAACTTTAACTCCATTCGGTGGAATGTTAAGATCCCAGGCTGCGAAATAGCATGTAAAATGGTTTGTCTTCTCTACCGTTGGAGAAAAAATTAAATTGAAGTAACAAGACCGTCTTTTTATGAGCACTGAAAATCAAAGACAATCCAAATCGATAATCATGCAATTAGAATCATTTAAGGTTGACTTTCACTTCCTAAAAGTCAAGGGTGAAGGTACGACTCTCTTAGTATATTCGAATTCCCCCCCCCCCTTCACCAGCTTCTTGGGTGCATTTTACTGATTCAATCTGCTTTCCGCAATTGTAAATTACATTTTTTTTGTTGTAGTGTGAATAATAATAATAATGGTAAATGTCACTTGGTATATCAATTAACAATTCTTAAAACGCAAAAAACCGTAAACCTACCCTTAATTGTACTTAATTCTACTTATTTGTGAACTTTATTCAGATTTGCTCCCTTTTATTGATTTCTCTTAAAGTATTTTAAAAGTGTCTCATTTAAGTCAATAAATAAATATATTACTCATCGGCATACATTCGGTGGTAAATCGAATCCATTAATGAGCAGCAGAATGTGCGCGTCATTGGGTTCCGCAAGGATTTCTATTTCCACTCGCGCATGCAAATTAATTAGATTAAGTCCATTGAATAAAAATAACAAGCTAATTTTCCCATAAAGGAAACGAGGGAGACTGAAAAAGAAAACAATATTATGTCAAGAGTGGTCAGTGTTATTTTGTGCACGAAATCTTATTGGTCAGAGGTGGTGGTGGAGGAGGGTGGGAGG
>UZAE01014244.1:5417-15742 GCA_900617975.1 Rodentolepis nana | reverse complement strand
CCGTAAAAATGCAAGACGAAGGTCTAAATCAATTTGTTGGCATATAAAACTTTTAGCCTAAGTGTAAGTTCGTTCTGATCTGCGATCTCATGATTTATTGGCTTTCACTAAGAATGTACCAATGCGTTGGCCCTGAATGCAACGCGAATGAGCTTTGATTTATCTTCCGTAATCTGGGGTATGCGATAGACTAACCTCCATGTGGTGCATCCTGGGCAACGTATACTCATACGGCAAAAGGTCTATTAACCGGCAGTTGACTTCTGACTTCAAACCACCATCACTCCACTGTAGGTCATATTTGACTACTTTCACAGTACTCATCTTACCTTTTTTCTACCTTTGTGCCTGTCTCTTTTACACCTTTGAAACACTCTTCTCTTCCTTCCCCCCCTCTCGAGTTTTTCACTTTGATTTTCCATCCCCTCTGTGAAGCCTGAAGTCAACTAAAGGGTTAATGATAACCATCAAAACGCCTACCATTTGATATAAAAAAATCTTTCGTAGTCTCTACAGCAAAATAGCCCTATATGGGAGGGCTACCCACCGAGATATGGAGAAAATGGAGGGGTATAGCAAGTGTAGGGTCTATTGAACTGGTACTCATAGCAAACATGATAAGTTCATTGGATGCCTTTAACATTAACTTGAATGAATACAAGTGGATAGCTAAATAAATGAGAAGACCTCTGAAAGCACCGCCGTTCCCTCCAGAATATTCTAGTGCGGGTGAGATTGCTTTGTTAAATCGCGCTGAAATTGCATACTCCACCCAGTAAACAACTTGTTGAGTTATTTACAAATACCCAAACTTTGAAATAACCATGCAGCAAAAAAAATGGTGGTTTATATAATAAAAAAATGTCAAAATTTTTTTTTTAATAAACTGGCACTTCACTGAACTAACCACATTGATTGTAATGTCCATAAATAAGAGCAATTTATTCTCCAATACCATGGGAACTTTCAAGGTCCGCAAAGAGGAGTGTTTGTTGAATTTGAAAGGATTGTATTCGCAATCCTCCCAACTCGCTTTTTGATCAAAAAGAATAGGCATCCTGTGGCCATAGTTACAGCAAGTAGACCAACTTCGTTCGCATTGATTTCCACGGTCCAACCACCCCCTCCCCCTTCCCCCCCCCCTCACTCCCACTACCACACTCCATCCAAAATTTAAAGCATTCTTTTATGCTTCCACAAATACTAATCATTAAAATGGTTGTTAACAGAGTATTCATTATTTAAAGGATTTGTAAGTCAGATTCAATCGGGTCTATATGTTGTAGAAATAATTTTGCAGAACTTTCAATAGAGTTTATAGCTCATACGTCGATTTACTAACTTTGCCTTTTCAGTTTGATAACAAAATCGCGATAAATAATTGAGAAAAAATATAAAATCAAGGAAGGCATAGTTACCATGATTTAAAATGTCAAGATGCCGACTCTATTTAAAGCAGTTCAAGACAAACTGACATGGCACGAGGAAGGATCGAGTAATGCACCAATGACCATTGGATTATGTCAAAGAAGAAGATTTTTAGCACAAAAATGATAGCAGTAAATGACATAATATAATTTCAGTAAAAATTCTGAATGAGGACGGACCTCCTGCGATAAATCGACTCAAATTCGTCCATTAAAATTTTTTCATAAATGGTCAAAAAATTTCTATTTCAAAGTATGCCCAGAAAAACGGTCATTTGTCTTACGGTTGTGATAGTAGAATATTACTCCTCAGCATGAACAGATGTAGATTAATAACACTGAGTTTGCTTGATATTGCGTCAATACAAATCCTTGCAGTAAAGAGCAACATTTACTCCAGGTTTAACTGATCAAATCGAACCAAATCTGAAGCCATGTAATACGCCGATATTTGAAAGGAAAAATTATTCTTAAAATGTTGTACAGTAGAATTGTCGCAAATTACCATTTAAATGTTCCCAGATACAAATAGTTAAGGTTTTAGTTATGTAAATCTAAAAGTCAAAATTTAAGCTCTTGATACATCTTTTATCCTTAAGGAGAATGACTCAAGGGTAATTTTTCTCTACTTTCATATGATGCATTATAGATAGCTTGCATTGATTATTCTGAATTATGCTTTGAAGCAATAAAAATAAATTATCGTTTCCCTTTGCAAACATTGTTCAAAGGGTAAAAGTACTAGCTTAAATAGTCAATATACGTATTAATTTGGCCAGAGAACTGAAAAGAATTTGCTATTTTCGACTATTTATATTATCTCAAAGTTAATCTAATGGACAATATAAATAGATCTCATGAATTATTCAAGATTTGCATAAATAACAGAAACATGAAAAAGCATAATTTATACTGAACTAACTGCTTAGAATTAGAGTAACGGTTTAGTATACATAAAATATCCTCCATAAACCTGTAAATTTTAATTTCAGTTACGTAAACCTTTATCATCTTTTACTATTAGTGAAATCTATCATGGTAATAAAATAACGAAGTTAAATGAAATGGTAAACAAACAAACTGTTACGTAACACTTTGGACACATTTTCAAAGACATCATTGTTATGTCTAATGTAAATACTTAATTTTTCCAATTACATTTAGATCACCACTGGAGCTTAATCTAGTAGGCACTTGCCATGATATGCACAGTGAAGCTTTTACTTTGCAGGATGAGCTCTACTAATACGAAATTAAGGGATATGCCAATCCGATTTTCTGTAAGTTCTCAACGCTATGTGAAATAGCTAAAACAGCCGAAATATTCACCATTTGAATCAGTGAAGTAACAGTTCTTTCTTTGTGATTCAAATATGAAATACGTCAATAATGATGAAATTTCCTTGTTATTTCTACCGCTTCAAAATACTTTATCTCAAATAGATAAATTAAACTAGAACAAAGTTTTGTGGTTCATGATAATTGTAAATCACAAAATAATCAAATTTAAAATATTTATTGCAAACAGTGTTTCATAAGCGACAAATTTTCTACGTAGTTATAACATAATTTATCAAGTTTATTAATATGAGCTAACTGAGTTGTTGACCTCTGTCATCAACTTTGAGACGAAATAAAAGTGTGGTCTTGTGGTCTGAAGTTGTCTTGTGAGAGTGTGGCACCCATATCAGTAGCTTGTTAACGTCGTTCATTATTTTTCTTAGTTCCTGGAGCTGCTTGCCTAAATTTGTATAATTTATTGATGCTTTTATTTTTATTATGTTAAATCATCTACTTATTTACAAAAAATGTTAAGGATTCATGAGCAAAGCTTAATAATTATTTAAATATCACTGTTTTACTTTAGATAAATTACTATTTACGACTATGCTTGCTGAAAATCAGATGATTATTGGTGATCGCCATATCGGTTTCCTTGGTTCAGGCATGATGGCCCAAGGTATCTGCAAGGGACTTCTCAGAACCGGTAAATCTTAATTTCCCATTTGGTTACATTTGTTCAATTGCTGATTTAACTCTTATTTTAATTTAGGTCTCGTCAATGGGACCCAGGTTACTCTTTCTGACAAAGTTGTTCAAGGACAACCTGTACGCCTAAATGTTTTCAATATGCTTAGTCCTCTATTAGTGTTAATCTCTGTATTTTATTATTTTAGATGTATGCAAATATCGAAGAAATCATTAAAGTATGTTTTATTACTAGTTCACGAGGCTATCTTTGTTTAGCATTGTTAATAAATTATCTTCTCGTCCCTAAAGCAATATGGAGTAGAATACACTACTGATAACGTTTTGATGGCTACCAAGAGCGATATCATCTTTGTCTGCGTCAAACCTAACCTTGTTCCACTCGTTCTTCGTGAATGCGCCTCCGTAATTGGGAACAAGCTTGTCATTTCCATCGCTGCAGGAGTCACTATCGATAGTATAGAAGGGGTGGGATTTTATCTATTACCCATTTCGAGATTATGCGAATGTTAATTATGTTTGGTTATTTTCTCGCAGTGTCTCACCCCAGGAGCTCGTGTTATTCGTGTGATGCCAAATATGCCCTGCTTGGTTCAACAAGGAGCCGCCATTTTTACTCGTGGTCATAATGCTACTGACGCCGATGTCAAAGTAGCAAAGCTCCTCTTGACTGTAATAATGCCCGTTGCTGAAGAGATTCCAGAGTATCAAATGAATATTGGTACTGCTCTTTCTGGTTGTGGTCCAGCTTATGTAAGTTTCATCGGCCTTCCATAGATTAGGTCTACCTATCGCTAACTAAGATGCTCAGTGTACTATCCTCATCCCAGAGTTAGAATCTAGAATACCTCTCCAGTATGAAAGAATGTGGAGCTGTGCTTTATTTACCACGGTATGTTGACCGGTATCTACTGGAGATTTTGATCAGCTAATGAGTTCAATTTAGTCAATGAAGTTATGTGATGAATTAACAACCAGTGACTGATGTTGCCATCAATAAGAAATAGAAATTCTGTGTTCCAGTGTCGAATGGATTAGTGACTAATTTCAAGATCAGGAGGGTTCTAATACGACGATCGAGGTGACTGATCGGTAGAGATTGCAGAATGAGTTGCTTATTTGAAGACTGGGTACGTAACTTTCTTTTATTTTTCTGCTTCAGGTTTGTATGATGATTGAGGGCTTGGCCGATGGCGCTGTTCGAATGGGCATGTCTCGTGATATGGCTCATCGGCTGGCTGTTCAAACTGTTCTTGGTACAGCTATGCTTATTCGTGATAACAATGTGCACCCGGCTGTTCTTAGAGTAGGTTTCTTTCACATTATTAATTTCTCGTTTTTTTACTACTTGTGTTCCTATCGCCATAAAAGTTTTAAGTTCATACGAAACTTTATGCAGAATTTACTCAATGTATAGATCATTATATAAAACTGGTCGATTGTTTCGTTTGCTTCCATATTTGAAATCAACCTGATCGATTAACTTGCCAGGCCAAATGATTATTATTACCTAGAAATATTCAAGGGAATTTCTTGTGTGTTACTCTATTTTCCCTCGAAACTATTTTTCATCTGGTTGAGTTGTTGAATTAAACTCAAGTCCAAGTATATTAGAACGGAAATGTTCTAGTGTTCTAATGGTGGTTTTCAACAAAGTCATTCCACTTATTGGTCTGTCACTGTTGAAGTACTTGACGCAAATAAGAGTTCCCTTTGGATGTCGTTTTATAAACTGCTAATTGGGTGGCCAAATAACTTTAATCTCACCTCTTGAATTCAATAGATATACCAATCTTAGCGTTTTATTACATTGAAATGGTGAACATCAACTTTAATATCTTCCAGGATCAGATCTGTTCCCCTGGTGGAAGCACAATTGCTGGAACCTTCGCTTTGGAGAAGGCAGGAGTTCGTGCTGCATTCAATGAGTGCATTGAAGCTGCCAAGATCCGTAATGATGAGCTTGGTGCTCCAAAGAAGTAAGAAAATGGAAGGACGACGTCAAATCTCGCCAAACTTTATGGGAGTTTGTTGTTACCCTCATTCGAATCTTAATAAAGCTAATTTCCTATTATAAGTGATTTATTTCATAAACAAGGTAATATACAATTGGTTTTGAATTAAATTTACTTTATACGGGGGAACATTTTGCAGCATTGATCTAATTATTATAATTTTCATAGTGTAATACCGCCTTAACTAGAAAATGTTCCAGAGGTCATTTAACTTCTTACAAATTTTTCCTTAGTCTTCTCTAGTTGTGCTAAAAACTTTGAAAGTATATTTACGTTAGAGATTTTAAGTTCACTGCCTGGTACTATCACCTTGAAATGCACAAAGTTGTCTGTCTGTTCCGTTGATTGCTTGTTTTCTAAACAGACGTAAAAATGTTCTAATTGCTGGTCTTTAAGAACGTGGAATTTCAAGTAGGTGATCTGGTAAACCGTTTTCCATCCTTAACTTTGTTCTTGCACAAAGGCCCTCAAACGCCTCCCACATAGGCCAATAGGTACACCCTTGATGGCACTGGCAATTTCACATCGATCTAACTCTAAACCCCTAACTTTATCATCTAGAAATTAATAAATGAAGCCTCAATATCTGTCCCTACTGACTCATAGACTTGCTCAGTCCCTAAGCTATTTTTTTGCGCTTATCTCTGATCTGTCAATTTTTCATCAACGAAAAAGGAACGCGAAGTTTGCAAACCGCCTTAGCATAACTCACTTTTCTCCTCTACTTCACCAACCGGCTCAGCGTTGACGCCTCCTTATTCCGCCCTTCCATTTCTCTTGCGGTTGTCTATTTAAGCCCTGGTCTTACTTACCTCTTGGTCTTCTTGAGAGACTTTTGTTTTCTGTTGGTTTTAAAGACGATCATAGGGCTTTAGGAGGGCATAGCCATCTTAACTTTGAATTAGAGCTAATTGAAATCGAAAGATTTGTGGGGGGTGGGGATGGGGGAATATGAGTAATTTTTATGCTATTTAACGAGATAAATCTGCGGTGCCGTTGTCGAGGCTTTCGTTAAGTTCTTTTATCCCACTATTCAGAGTATTTCGTCCTTTTGTGTCTAAAGTACAACAACACCGAGATTACTGGCTTGTACTTGCCACTTATTCCATTGAAGGTAAGCTCCTCTATGTGGGGCTCTTTCTGTGAAGTGCAAACGTGGACTAGGCATCGATACGAAAATTGCGTCGAGGTGCAAATGAGGTCACAAGTGCAGTCCTCTCTCTCTCGACCAATCAATGATCAATAGTCATTTTAGGATTATCGTACCAAAATAGTATTTAATGATTACGTGCCAACTCAGGCAAATAAACGCGTTCCACACCATACGTCCATTTCGTCTATATCAGTGAGGTAGTTTAGCTAACCTCCAGAGCTTTCCATTACAAGAGGACCTTATTATAAGGGATTACTGAGAATAATTCAGGTCTTATTATTATTATTGCCCTTTCTCTTTCGTAGTTCATTTCTTCTGGATGCTGATGTGAAACGTGCCTGGTTTGAGAGGGCAATTGTCTATTGGTGGCTTTTACCATAAGAGTGTCATATCTGTTTAATTTCTTTTCTTCTCTGTGTTTGATTTCCATTCTTCGAAATACCTTAATGTGAATTCCCAATGCATTTAAACCTTATTGATCAATTCCTCTCCCCGGGTCAATCAATTGGAAATGAATTTGCCTGACATTAAAATTGACTTAATTCAATTTCATTGAAGTAATTGACTATTACCTGTTCCTATTTAAGTTAACTAACATGTCACCAATTGTATCCACAATTTACTCCTTTAACTCCAAAGTATTATACATATTTTGAAATTTCGCTGTTAGGTCTAAAAATTCAGTTTTACTAATATTGAATCAAGTAGTATATGCCAAGTTCTTTAAAATTGACTTAACATACACTTTACCTCAAAATTTTGGATTTATTATTATAGATTATTTTAGTAACAATTTATGAACTATTAGGTAATTGAAATGACATGAATGGGGATAGAATTAGTCGATAGTATTATTATTACATTTATGGGTAAATTAATTACAATAAAGTCCTCAATACGTGGTCTTTGCTTGTTACCAATTTAATCGAAAAAAAACTATATTAACCATAATCCATCGCATTAGTGAATCCTAGTGGGCAATGATAAGTACACAACTCGTACCTTTAGAGAAGCACTTCATTCCAAACTGCATATAGATAGGAAAGATTCATAAGTTATGGTAAATTCGAAAA
The DNA here is from genome assembly GCA_900617975.1 of Rodentolepis nana. NCBI lineage: Eukaryota > Metazoa > Platyhelminthes > Cestoda > Cyclophyllidea > Hymenolepididae > Rodentolepis > Rodentolepis nana. The sequence goes on along the minus strand of UZAE01014244.1, from coordinate 8,085 downwards.
GCTTTCAAAACGCGGAATTCACTGAAACGTGACCGTGAGTTATGGCTATTTAACCCAATGGAATATCACGTGGATCTGATTTGAAGTAAGTTAGAGGTTGATATGTGACCGCCTACTGTGATGCAACTGGCAAAATTGTTTCGTTAAATGATATGTGCTCAAAGTACATCGATTCATTAGTTAAGCAAAATAGCGACTAAGGTTGTCTTTACATTTTAAGAAGAGCATTTCTATTGACTTCAATCTCAGTTTCACTGAACTTAGCAATCTCCTACATTTCTGCAAGATGATACAAAGTTAGCGCATCTATACAATTAATTCACTTAAATAAATGTTTGATATTCTTAAATTTAAGACAGGAGATGAGTTTAAAATATGCAAAGTTACACATTTCCTTAATTTATCATTCTCTTTCAGGACCCAGTGATAACCTTTCAAAAGGCTTAAAACCTAGATTTGTCTTGTGCCTGTTTTTGGACAAACTATTTCTGTCTATCTATCTATCTCTCTCTCCCCCTATATTCGTCTTCGTGAAGGATTCTTATTCAATTATTCTTCTATAAGCAATTCATATAACGAATGAAATTTACCTTTACTAGCTGATGTCTACACGAGTGGTGATGGGCAGAGATCAAGGTGCTTGCTGTATCTACGTACCTAAGTTTATGGAGTCTAAATCTCTTATAGGGTCAACATTGATGACCAGTCTATTTTGTTTTGTGTATACCCAAATATGTAGGTTATTCTGTTTTCAAAATATTCAGGATTGATTTCTGAAATAGATGGCTGTTGTTACACCGAACAATGCAAACCCCCATTCGTTGAAACTGATGCGATATTTGTTATTTTTTTTGTTTTACCTAACAGCCCTGTTAACTAAGTCATAATCGATTCTGCCATCTAGTGTCTTAGAAAAGAATGTCTTATGGAGCGTTTGAATTTACTAATCAGACTCAAAAAAATATTCAATCTTTTAGATATTTCAATCTCCAATCTCAATGTAAATAAAGTTTATATCATCTTTCTACAATTCATATCTTTGATAAGAATATATCAACTCATCAGTTTTGTCCGATAGACTACGCGCCTTCTATAACCGAATTTTTTAATGGGTTTATAAAAAAGTTTAGGAGATTCTTCAATGTCTGCCCCATGCGAAAATCATCAAAAAACTTTCAATTGTTAATGTTCATTCAGGAATATTTTAAAAAATGTCGAACATTGTCATTAATAGAACAGCTAACTTCGTCCTACCCACTTATTTGCATGTCTAACTTAACAAAGAAAATGGATATTGCCAAAGTAGTTGGCCCTTTTTGAATGAACATCTACGGCAAACCAAGTAGAATCCGGGGAGTATAATTGTTGACCAAAACGTTTTAATTATGTGAAGCCACCTCTTCACAGGAATTCAAACAAAATTTGTGGAGTTCAAGGCTACCAGCTGTATAAGAGCATTCAAAGTAGGGAAGTCAATGTTCGTAGCCTAAAATACTTCACTACTACTCATGCGCAAGGATAAAAACGAATTTTAAGATCCCAATTTCCTTCTGTTTTAATTCTGAAGAAAGACAATGATAGTTAAAACGTCTCATTTAGGAATTTCGTCTTCAAAGTTGACGCTGGGTTCAGTGCACGACTATTCTTTGAGCTGAGAAGGGAATAAGTAATTATTCCTAATCTGCTTACCATTTGGTATAATTCATGCTATCTTTATTAATAAATATCTATTGAATAAAAGTTAGACGTGCTAATTGCGAAAAATCAACAATACAAATAACTTTTTTCATATTTTATCTACTTTAACCTTAGTTAAGCATCTCAACCGAAACTAATTAAAGTTATTTCAAATGGCAGGCGTTATGATAGGTATCATTAGCCCTTTAGTTGACTTCGTGCTTCACAGAAAGGAAGAGGAACGCCAAAGTGGCAAAAAGTCGAGAAGGGGGGACAGAATAATGATTCCCAGACGTAAAAGAGACAGACACAAAGGTAGAAAAATGTGAGTACTGTGGAATTAGTCGAATATGAAATGCGGCGGGGTCTTGGTAGTTTGAAGTCAGAAGTCAACTGCCGATTAATAGACTTTTTTGTCGTATGAGCATACGTTGCCCAGGGTGCACCACGTGGAGGTAAGTCTATTGCACACCCCAACTAATTAAAGTAGAATATTCCATATTTGTTACTTAAATTTTATAAGTAGATGGATAATTGAATAGTAGAGTTTAAGATAATTGGAATTTAAATTCGACGTATTTGCAGCATTGATTCATTCAAATTCAACAATAGAAAATACTCACAATAATTTATCAAATTATTTGCCTTTGAATATTTAAAAATAACTTTAGATCTATTTAGATCTACATATATAATTATCACTGACATGGTAAAATCCCGGTACTATGAGGTGGGTGCTTTTATCAGACGTGTGCGATTTCACCGTAGTCCAAACTGGAGCACTAGTTGATCTTCTGAGGTNTGCAGGCATGCGATGACGTGTCCCACAAACTTATAAAATCAAATATAATTATACAGCGTCGCATTTATCCAAAGGTAGCCCATGAAAGTATTTCCTTACGATTGTTCAACAAAAGAAATATATATAATATCGAAGTTCATTCGAGGAAACATTTATTTATTTATATCAAATGACAGGCGTTTTGATTGT
>UZAE01014242.1:0-15759 GCA_900617975.1 Rodentolepis nana | reverse complement strand
TGTGTGTGTGTGTGTGTGTGTGTGTGTGTGTGTGTGTGGTCGTAGCCGGGGCTAGTATTGATCTCCAGTTTGGAATGCTCTTACTTCTTGTATGTAGGATTTGTCTAGCTCTTGATTCAATCACTTCTCTGCCGCATTCATTCAGCGCTTGGAGAGTATTAGGCTTTCCAGCCCTATAAGCCTAAAATTTCATCTCAAGTTAAAATAGGCACAGCAAATATGATTGTGACACATTGTTTTGGAACCTGTTTGGCTAAGTTCTATTAGTCAACTGTTCATAAAAATGACGTGGATGTGTGAAGGACTTCCTTTGAGTCATATATTTAATTAAAGGTTCAGGACTCTACTACAAGTGACACTTCGCTAACCCCACCCTTATTTCCCTTTAGTTCAACAGGACGGTACATAATCTCTGGTTCAGAGAACTCTTTCTTCTACATCTGGAGAAAGCAGATGGACTTTCTCAATGTCTCGCGCTTTTCTTCTAATCGAAAGGATAGGAATAATTGCTGGGAGGCTATCAAGGCTCATGACGCCGTAGTGACAGTGGCTGTCTTTCTTCCAACTTCGGAGCATCTTCTTCTTGACCCACATCGAAAGCATAGTCGAAGGCACGGCCGTAGACCCGGTGTAGAATTCATTGTCTCCGCTGACTGCAATGGATGTTTGCGGGTCTTTAGGAATCGGGCTCCCGCAATCCAGACCATCGCATCGTCTGGCCAACCCTCTCGCTCTAACGCATGATTAAATCTTAAAGTCTTTCTTTACTAATGCTGATGATGATGTGTCTTATTATTTTTTGTTTCAACATGTTTATAGAGGGTGTATATAATATTATTTTCGAGCCAATAAAACATATTTAGTGCACAATTACTGTTGTGTTTTAATTTGGAAGATGAACATAAATTTAGTGGAGCTATCTAAATGTTTTGTTACGTTCTTGTATCTTGTTAGTTGGGTGAGCGATAGACTTACCTCCATGTGGTGCACCCTGGGTAACGTATGCTCATATGGCAAAAAAGTCTATTAACCGGCAGTTGACTTCTCACTTCAAACTACCATCACCCCACGGTATGCCATATTCGACCCCTTCCACAGTACTCATCTTACCTTTTCTCTGCGTTTTTGTCTGTCTGTCACTGTTGCATCTGTGAGTCACTATTCTGTCCCCCTTCTCGACTTTTTGTCACTTTGATGTTCCTTCCCCTCTGTGAAGCCTGAAGTCAGCTAAAGGGCTAATGATAACCACCAAAACGCCTGTCATTTGCTATAAATAAATATCTTGTTAGAAGCGTGGTCCTCTTTAAGTGACAACTTACGCCCTCTCCAAGGTAGAATGAAAGCACTTCTAAATGTCTGGAAAATGGGGCATGCAAGTTTGTGTCAGCGGGCACTACATCCCCAATTTAGCTTGGTCGTGGGGGTTGGGGGGTTAGTATGTCTTATGTTTACGGCAGCTCCTGTCGTTGTTTCATGGCAATTCATGCTCTGTATTTACGTTAGAACGCAGACTTCTAAACAGCATTACCATGGTAAATTCTTCGTTATCCTTTGCAGCAACTCCAATTTAGTCTATAAGTAATTCCTTGCAACGATTAGAACTCCCAAGGGACATTGAAATGCGCTAAGTTGGATGAAATTGAAGTGCTTTCCATCAATTCTTGTTGGTCAGTTTTTCATCAACATCATCGGTCTCATAGGTCTCCCGATTTCGGGAGCTCAAATAAAAGTCGTCGTTTCCGTCATTTGAGCGTCTTTGGAGGTTATAGTGACCCTAGGAACGTATCAATTAACATTTTTAGGGTCAATAAGCAACTGGTGTGAATATTTCGCAAATATATTAATTTATTTATTTTAAATGGCGGGCGTTCTGATAGTTATCATTAGCCCTTTAGCTGACTTCACAGGGGGAAGGAACATCAAAGTAATAGAAAGTCGAGGGATGGGGAACAGAAGAGTGATTTACAGTTGTAAAAGAGACAGACACAAAGGCAGAGAAAAGGTAGGATGATTACTATGGAAGTGGTAGAATATGACATAGAGTGAGGTGATGGTAGTTTGAAGTCAGAAGTCAACTTCCGGTTAATAGACTTTTTTGCCCTATGAGTATACGTTGCCTAGGGTGCACCACGTGGAGGTAAGTCTATCGCAAATGTATTGTTTAAAACTTCACTTCCGCATGCAGTTGTGTGCTAGTGGCTGATCGATTAATGTGCTTATCAGATGGCATGATTTAATGCCTATTGCACTGCGATGAAGTGCAATAGCCAATCGGATTGGTTAAGACTGCTGAGTAATGAAATGAAATTGTGGTTGCTGGGTTTCTCGATGACCAGGATGAATTTTGAAATGCACTAATTAGACTTGGGAGTCTTTACCATTTCTACGGCCAAATTCATATTCTGTTAGGGCGTATATTTACCCAACTCTTTGTACAGAACAATAAGCCAACAAAGAAATATTCTAAGATAATTCGTTTTGCTCCCCTTCTTCACCCCCCCCCACCCCACCTCACCCCACCTCACCCCACCCCACCTCATCCATTTTATAACTCACCAGTTGCTCAATACTGGGGTTTTTAGCGGATTGCTTTTCGAATAAGCCTCAACTATAATCAGAAATCTCTGTGGCAAATGCTTCTATGTTTGGAAGGACTCCTAGAACTAGCCAAGCTACCAAAAATCTATAGAGGAAACAGGCGTATCACACGGGACACGTTTATTTGGGATGTGTGCACAAACAAGGAGCTTAGTCATTATAGTAATATGGCGGAGTTTATCAACCAAGTGTGTTCTCCCTACGCGAAGTTGCACTGACGCACCTTCCAGTCTGTCTGAGCGCGCATGAGCTAACTTTGTTCACAGGTGATAACATTGAGCTCCATGAGTTAGAGCTACTCAGACTCAAGGAAGAAGAAAAAAAGGAGGAATTTGGGTTGAGTGGACAGCTTTTATTAAAAAAATTAATTTATCTGAATGGGATAAGATATTTAATAACTGATTAGCCAATAAGCGAATAGACAGGTGTTTGCGAATATATTTTTAATTCAGTATAATTTTAAATTAAGCAATATTGAACTCTAGTCTAGACGCATTTACAGGGTTACTTAGTGGACCAGACGCAAATAATTTATTTATAACAAGTGGCAGGCATTATGATAGTTATCATTAGCCCTTTAGTTGACTTCGGGCTTCACAGAGGGGAGGAGGAACATCAAAATGAGAAGAATTCGAGAGGGAGAACAGAAGAGTGATTCAGAGATGTAAAAGAGAACGACACAAAGGTAGAAAAACGTGATGTGAATACTATGAAAGGGATCGAATATGACGTACAGTGGGATGATGGTAGTTAGAAGTCAGAAGTCAACTACCGGTTGATACTTTTTTGCCGTATGATTATACGTCGCTCAAGGTGCACCACGAGGAGGTAAGTCTATCGCACACCCCAGACGCAAATAATAATATGAACTCTATTCAGGAGGGGAAATATGGTGTGGAAACCGTTATTCTTGTCGCACAATGAATGATTTGGGACCCCGGATCTCTCGATTTTCATCTTCTGCCCAGGGTTCCCGTTGTTCACAATAGTGAGCATTGAGAGGGAACTTGGAGGTGCTCAATGAACCAGACCGTCATGCAAATCACTATACGTTTATTTCTTGCCAATGCTGGCACATCTATTTTATGGAAAATAACTGGTATTTATGAAATGGGTTGTCCGATTTTAGGAATAACGGTGGACATTGAACAGAACTTCTGAGGTAACTTAAATGCATTTTTTTCTCTTCTCTATTGCTCTCCCTCTCCACCCCCCCTCCCCTCCCCCACGCACTATCTTAATGTCTGATTACCGGCAGCTGCAAAAAGATTTTAAATTGACGTCCTTCATTCTTTTTTGCTATGGCTGAACCGTAGAAAGTCCGAATTTAAAAGGGAAGCAGTAGATGGCAATTAACCGCCAAAGCTGAGTTTGAATGGAATCACTCTACACTCGAGTCTTGAAGGTAACTTAATTGATAACTTCGTTATCTAGGCGGCTATAACACCATTTCCACAACAAACAACGCGATTGAGAAACGAGAGGCTGTTGGTTGGAGAGCTTTATTGAGGTGCGAAATAAAAGTTCAGAAATTAAGAGAGCGGAAAATGCGTGTGTGCATGAGAGCAATTGTAATGGATGATGTGTTCGCCGACACACATTGAGAAGAGTGGAAATAAGGGTATGGAATAACTAGGCGAAAAGTGAAATATAGCAACTATCACCGAAAGGCCTCTTAAGTTGACTAATCATAGTGACCAAATCGCTTTTGAAGATATGCGATGGTTCGTAGAGGGGTCTTCCTAGCAGGATTGAAGTTTTGAAACTTAGGTCCCAAAGATAACGGGTGATAATTATCAGGGATTGTAATTTCACAGAATGAAGTGTGCATACAATGCGAAAAGGAAGCAAGGAATTCGCTGGAGTTGTCTCCTCCTTAATCACATGAGTATTTCCCTATTCACGCTCCAGAGCGTTGGATTCAGGTGACGAGTGAAAATATGAGAAAAGGTGGACAGGACGCACAGTTTACAAATCTGGCAAAATAGAATTGGGCGCCATTCTTGGCATATTCATGCGTGGTGGTTATCTGGCTTGGGATTTTGACGGTAATACCAATTCAGCCCATTTTGAACCCGATTATGCCTAGGTAAACTAAGCAAGATAAAGATTAGGGCGAGGCCAAACGACTTCTGCTTGAGAGCAAATAACGAAACCATAGATGAAGTCGAATACTGGTGTTTGTTCAGCCACTAGAAAACTTTGTTCACCCTCGTTTGGCATCGTTCATGGTGATTGAGAAGCTCCATTTCGCAGTTTACACCGTCCGTCGGCAACTATTGAGTAGAATGGTGAACACTGTGACTGTTATTTGTTCAATAGTGACTGTGTTGATCAGGTTACTTTAAATATTCAATTCTCAATCCATTAAAATACTGCAATATTACCTTGAAAGCGGATTAGGTATGTAGCAGTGCATGTAGAAGTGCTCTTTGAAGTTCACCTGGATTCAGACACACACACACACACACACACACAAGTATTCTCTTGCAGGGTCTTCTGGTATGAATTATAACAAAATGATCCAGATCACGTTAAAATTAGCGTGTGGAGAGGTACACTGTAAAATGCGTAGTAATTGAGTACAATTGACGGTACACGCCACGAATATTTATTTATTTATTTCAAATGGCAGGCGTTTTTGATAGTTATCAATAGCCATTTAGCTGACTTCAGGCTTCACAGAGAGGAGGAGGAACATCAAAGTGACAAAAGTCGAGAGGGGGGACAGAATTATGATTCACAGATGTGACAGAGATAGACAAAAAAGCAGAGAAAAGGTAAGATGAGTACTGTGAAAGCGGTCGAATATGGCATACAGTGGGGGTAGTTTGAAGTCAGAATTCAACTGCCGGTTAATAGACTTTTTTGCCGCATGAGTATACGTTGCCCAGGGTGCACCACGTGGAGGTAAGTCTATCGCACACCCCTCTTTAATAATATCAGATGCCGCCTTCTTTCTTCTACTCTACGACATTCATACATTTGCATTTGTATCAAATTTTCGCCAAGATATGTCAATCCACTTTTAATCTCACCAAACTTGGCTGAGAGCCTGAACGATTTGATGTCAAGTGATAGGCCATGCGAATAATTGAGGTGAAAGTATACGACCCCGCTCCTCACCCAACATTAGGTGATCAGATGATTCTTGCCCCCCCCCCCCCCCCCCCCCCCCCCCCCCCCCCCCCCCNCCCCCCCCTCCCCCCCTCCCCCCCTCTCCAATTCTATTGGGTATCCGTCTTCTACCTATTAGGGGCTACTATGAACGCGTATAGGCACATTTTATAGGACAATCGTAGTTGGCGTTAAATTGGTGTGCTCAAAATTCGTACTAACACAAAACAAGCGTAAAACAGCATTAACAGAAGTCACATTTTAATTTGAGTGTACCCTCAACTCAAAAGAAGGAGGAACAACAATAAAAGATCGATTTGAGGAGGCGTTTATTGACAACAAGGAAGGCGCAGAATGAAATGAAGAAAACACGCCTTGTCACACACACATATATATATATATTTTAAATTATTAAAGAGATATCTGCAATAGAGTGGAAGGAATGTTTATAATAGAACTGAAGGCGAGCAAATTAAGTGGAATGGCAAAGAAAGCTAATCGAATTTTGAAGAAGAACGATGGTGATAGGAGAGAGGAAGAGGAAGAGGAGAATGCAAGAGTCAAGCAGCTCCGATCTCTTCATTCGATTGGCGATTCATGGCCCCAGTTCCAAACTCGCCTTGTTGGGAGTGAGGCAAAGAGCCATTGTCTTGGGCAATTCTCTGGAGATCTGCAAGCGCATTATTCCCCTTGCCCAAGTGCTCATAGTGGTAATGCGTGAGGAGGCCGTAGAGGAGACGCAGTATGGATTTACCACCATCGGCTGCGAGCATAATATCCTCCGGTCTCTCCGAGGGCTCCGGCAACTCTGCTGCCCGCATTAAATCGAATGCCAGGCGCACATTGGCCAATCTCTGGGCGTCGGTGGTGGGATTGAGATGGTAGCAGTGAAGCGGAACGAAATAGCCCTCGAGGAGACCCATCAACAAGACAAGACGAACTCCGTCAGAGAACTACAAATAAATCACCTAACTTTACTATTTATATATATTTTCCGCGATCAAAGTCATTAAACATTCTCTATCCACAACTATTTCTGCAGTAACAATGGTCTCTCAGTAGTTGGCCACATGACAAACTTCCTCTAGAACCGCACTCTCATTAAACGTGTGAAGTTAGTAAGCTGTAACTAAAAAAAAATTATGTGATCTAGCCAACATGTTCTCCTTTAGAAAACTTTTGGATTTTTTGTACATCCTTTAAAATGAGCTTTAGTTGTGACGGAAAGTACAACCAATTGGCAGTTTCCCCCATCCCACCCCCACTGCTACTAGTTTACGTTTATCAACTTTCCATCTTCTTTTAGTTTTTACAAAATTCTACAACTGCGAAATTACGACGATTGGCATTACACGCGTGGACACAGTTTTGATCAGTAACGAAATCGCAGCCAATAATATAAAATAGGTTGCTACTTGAACTTACCATTAATTCACAATGTTATGGGTCTAAAATTGTTCTCCAGATTAAGTATGGAAGAACCAAAAGTGTGCAAAGGCCAGTGTAAGGTGAGAAATCTCACGAAACTGCGAATTGACCAATGAGTGCGTCACAGCACAAGTTCTATGAATGCAGACGCTATTTGCGAGAGGGTAGGTGAGTTGGAGTGTGTGATAGCAAAGTACTCAGCATCCTACCACGAGATGAATTACCTTTGAAGGAGGGCAACATAAGCACGATTAAGCTTCTCCCAAGGAGGATCCTTCGTCTTTATACCTATTGGTTCATCAGACAATAACCGTCCACGTTGGATCACACTTTTTGCGGAAGTTTCCCACACACCTTAAATACTCTTACTTCACTTCTTATGAATTGGATAATTGAATTGATGGAAATCTTATGTTTACACATAGATATGTAGAAGTGACGCAGAAACACTTATCGATTATTTGGGTCACTATAAGAAAATTTATTTTGCCAGTAAAATAACAACCGTTTAAGCCAGGAAACCGAGAGACTATGAGAGTCATTTAAGGAACTCTACTGAAGGTCAACAAAGCCGACAAATAGTTTCCGTTCGACAACTCGATCATTGCTGTTGTTTGGCATGAAACCTTTTCAACTTTGTTAAAGAGTGAAACATCGCATTCCACCACGTGAAGGATAATATAACATCCATACTTTCTGAGCTCAATCAGGGAAAAATTTATCAAAAGCATAGAGGCAAACCAGGAAATAAACTCGCGTTCTCCGTCTCATGTGCGGAGCGCACGATCTTCGATTTCACTGAACGGCACTTGGAAACCCATTACGTAAGTGCTTAAACAGGCGTCGGGTTTGCATAAACAAATTCTCTAATTAATAAAACTAATGGTTTTACTGAAATGGTGAAAAAACACAAGAAAATACTACTTAACCCGAGATTTCAATCAATACTTTCTTTCTCTAAAGATCAGATAAAGCACCCGCCCTTGTCCTACTTGGTACATGCCATAAAGTAAGTTCCATCTCACACTTGCAACTGATCTAGCATGAGAAATCAATCTGAGAAACGTAACACTAGTCAACAAAACCAATCACTTAGACAACTCTGAATAGATCTATTCTACAATGAATTGAATGTACCGATCTCAAAGTATTTCAAGTTAAAATTAAAAAAAACAAATGAAGATGAAGGGAAATAAAGAATGCTAAGGTAAATAGACATTGCAAAATTTTCAAGCAAATGGTCAGATATATTAAAACAGAAATACAATACAAAATATTTCAAAAACTTTAAAAGTAAGAGCTAGACATTACGCACATGGCAACTGAAAATAACTCGATAAAAAACTTCAAAACTATAACTGGCTTGAATAAAATATTGCTTATTAATGTACTAATCAAACAAGATTCACTTATGAGGAAGCCAGGAAAAATATTCAAAAACTTACATCATTTTTCAAATCTTTGACTGGAAAATTTATTTTCTGTAGATATCCATTGACAAAACAAGTAATGAGCTTTGGAACGAGATCCCTATTGGGTATATAATCCAATGGATGAGATGTAGTCTCCGATTCTATATCAAGGAAAATAAATAAATCCGCTGAAATATTAAAGGTAATATGTTCTATTCAGTGAGGGCAAACCTGAAAGAGGTTGAGTCGGCACAGTTAGATATTTCTTCTCGTATCTATACTCAAGAATGCCATTGATTTTCCTGACTACAATAACGGTAAGATAAACCCCATCAGAAAGTCGAATCCCAGATTTGAAATGCTTGGCCATTGCAACAACAAGCCGAATAACGGCGATGACATCTTTGTTGTGAATCAACTCAGCCGACCATTGTTCCTTAGCCCAACTCTCAGGAACTCCAAGTAGCTGATTGATAGTTGCAACAACCTCCTTTAAGCGCTGCATCTGACCGAATTCAGATTGGGTAACTTCCGGATGTTCCAATTTGATGCCTGCTAACTTTTCAGCTAGGTTTTGAAGAATTTGGCCATCATATAGGTCATCAGCAATATTTCTGACAAGAATACGGTAATTAACCAGCTCGTCATTAATCCAAGAAATGAGAGAAGCGATTAACTCTTTCACTTCGGGTGATTCCATCGAAGCCCGTTCAATAATTGAGCGCTCCTGGCCTTCTTCTAGCATGTAATTTTCAGGATCTTCAATAGCAAGAGAACAGAGAGCTGATTCCATAGCCTTACGACCCTCAGCAGTTAGATCTTCTACTTCCTTTCGAGACTTTTTCTTATTTTTACTCCGAAGAGTTTCCAACTTGCTAAAGAAGGATCCCGTTCCCGTTTCTGACAATCCTGGCAAATTCATCTAGAATAAAAGAGGAAACGTCCAAAAAGATAAATCGATACTCGTAAACCTAAAGCGCTTGTCTTATTATAACTCGGGCATTAAATCAACTAATCGAAGCATACTTTTAAATGGTAATACAGCAAGAACACTTTATAAAATGTCACCTAAATAGCAAAGTTATTTAAAAGAGACCCACCTTGAAAGCAGTGAAAATATCCGCGTCCTTCAAATAGCCTTGAAAAATATTTATGAAATTGGAAACTAAAAATTATTTTTTGGGAAAAAAGTTGATCGTAAAGTTACGTTTTTGATTATGTCCCGAACATTTACTTTCTGTTTAAATTTAGTTGAGCTTTTAGAAGGGAGAAGGTTTATTTTTTATCGGTTTTACTGGGCATTTCTATTGGTTCATATAATCTGTTTGCTGACTCTTAGCCTTCCGTCGAAATGGCCGTCCTTGCCCTTTGAACAAAACAATATAAATTGTTACTGACATTTGTCTACCTCCCAATCAAGTTAATTCTTTACAATGTATATGACCGATCAGTATCCGAAGTTGGACGGGCGCTCTTTAGAAAATACATATACCAACATTTTTGCCTTGGTCCGTACTTTTTTATTTGGTGTTCAATTTACTTTATTTTTTACTTAAAGGCTGATCTTAGTGGTATACAATACCTTGTCTACCGATCAAAAGATGAACGGAGCTGTTCTATATATGAGGACCCAATTCTCGATTCATATAACAATTGTTTACGAGAAAATTTGATGTGTGCCTGGGTTCGACATAAACGTATGGATTCAGAACCTCATAAACCAGAGATCTACTCTAATTTCGTCAAAGAACTCTGGGTGTTTTGGTACGGTAATGAGGACTGCTTAAAGAAAGATCATCTCATTTCCCCAGATTTGGAGATAACATCTTCAGGAACTTGGAAACAAGGTCTCTCTTATAATACCCGATGTATTCTATTCAAAGCATTGCACAATCTTATTGAAAGGTAAATGGCTGTCTTTTTTATTGGTACATACTTTTTTTTCAGATATCTTTTGGCGAAGGGATATGTTAGACTTTTTAAAAGCTTTCTTCAACCCTGTAACAGTCAGTCAATTCGTGACAAATGCCAATACAGTATCAGTTTTTCATTTTTCCTTCACGGTGAAAGCACTGTTTGTGCTAGTTTGGATATTCGTCGATTTCATAAATTTAAATCGCTTACTCCTAAAATACTATCCTTCTGTGAAAAGTTCTCTGGGAGGATTAATGGTAAGTTACAAATACTCGCTCCCTCTATAATTTATCGTTTAGTTGTCCTTGCTCCTCATGGTATTTCCGCACGTCTGGTTGCCTCATCTCAAACAAGTGATACCTCATCTGAGAGGGAATTGGAAATGTGGAAACGATTTTTCCCCATAAGATTGGTAGGGGATAACTTCAACTCCTCTGGTTCTCATCAGAACTCTTTTTATATGGACTTTTTAACTCCAAATAAATCCTCTCCTATTCAACAGCCACAGCAGGGATCTAAACCTGATTCTTCCTCAAAACGACCTATTCCCGAGCCGCTTCCACAATTCGTCAATGTTCTTGTTGGAGGATTCCGAATGCGCTATCCCACCTGCTTTGTTCTTATTGCTGAAGATCAACTCTCCTCTATGACAGTCCAACATACTCGAGATTTAGCTGATCGACGCCCTAACGCTTTTCCTAAAAACAAGCACTCTGTTTTAGATTCGTATGGTTTTCCTTATCCAAAATTTCCACTGAAACGTCTTCCAAGTTCTAAGCGAAGGTGCTACATTTCCGCTCGTTTTCTTCAACGCGCCCTGCGCTCTGAGCGGTCCTTTATGCCCGATTTCGACAGTCTTTATGCCAAATTCCGCCTTCTTTCTCAAGTCACTGGAGATGATTCCGTCTTTACGTCCGAATCCAAAAGGTTAGTTCTAAATTTTGCTAGTATTGCGTTTTGCATTCTCTCATGACTGTGTGTCATTAATCAACTTAAAATGAATTTCAGTACCATTGCTTTGTATAGTACTGATGACTTACCAATAACGGTGGGTCCTAGACTGTGTGGATTGGAAATTGTTGGTGCAGTTTTTTAGTTCTTCAAGGCCATTACGAAAAGCGTTTTCGACTATTGACTTTGTCATAGACAATGTATTCAGAATCTGCTTTCTACTAACTTTCTTGCCGTCTAGAATTGATCAAAGGCGTCGGTCATTCACATCATTAGATGTGCACCGATGGGGATTAGTATTTTCACCCCTAACTTGGTAAACGCGTTCATCGATCACTGTGCCATTATTGACATAATTTCTTTTTATCACTGCCTATTGCATCACAGCAATTTGACTTCTTTTAATTAATACAATCATAAAAATTCTTGTACAGATTGGATGAAATGTAAAACTGAGTAAAGCTCAAGGCCGATATTATTGGAGACTTCAGCTTCTTAACATAGTACGTAGTCTGCGATATTCGATTTTTTCGATTAGTTGGTTGAATTGAGTGAGAGTGGTCGTGTCTTATAAGTACTTCTGTTTGTCCAGAGCTTCAGAAAGTTTATTACTTTTTTTATAACAAATGGCAGGCGTTTTGATAGTTATCATTAGCCCTTTAGTTGACATCGGGCTTTGCAGAGGGGAGGAGGAACATCAAAGTGAGAAGAATTCGGGAGGGAGAATAGAAGAGTGATTCACAGATGTAAAAGAAACAGGCAGACACAAAAGCATAGAAACGGTAAGATGAGTACTCTGGTAGGGGTCGAATATGACATACAGTGAGGGTGATGGTAGTTTGAAGTGAGAAGTCAACTGCCGGTTAATAGACTTTTTTTGCCGTATGAGTATACGTTGTCCAGGGTGCACCACGTGGAGGTAAGTCTATCGCACACCCCATATCTAATATTATAGTATTTTGATTTGAGTATAGAGTATTGAATGGATAAATTGGAATTAAATATCATATCAACAGAGAACCATTTTTAAAGACTAATTAATTGCGCAAGCGCTAAATCAATTGAACTCTTTGTATAAAAGATTATCAATTTTGTACCTCAATCCTCGAATGGAGAACAAACAAACAAAAACTGAAATTTTAAAATAGAGGAATTTATAAAACTATGACTGAATGAAAAAGTTTTCCTAAAGTATTAAATTCACATCCCGGACCACCCACAAAGTAAATTCACAGATTCATTTACCTTACTAAGGCAAATGGTCAAATCAATATCTATATTTTCTAGCCCTATTAATTTTCAAATAGAATCTGAGGAGTGTTGTTGGTTAAAAATAACCTAATCAAATCTCCTAAGTTAAATTTATATCTGAATAATCATTTTGATACCTATTATTTCAGGGATTTGAAAAGGATGAAGATGCTCTCATTCAGATGGCAATTAAGAACCTTGGAGAATCCGTTGAGGTTATCCGACAATACGCCGAATTAGTACCCGGATTTTCTTCCCTCACTGAAGCTGATCGGGAAAAGATTATCCTACTACACTCTGCAGACCTGATCACCTTCCGTATGGCATTTAGGTAGGAACTTCTGCATTGCAAAACGTTATCGACTCTTTAAAAATGACTCCTCTAATCGATATCTTTCTACATTTTTTGTAGGACGGCCAAAGCAGCTGCAGAGCGAGCCCAGTTAAATCTCTTCCATCCAAATAGCACTCAATCAAGTCCCTATTTCAGGCCTCCCATTCCCACAGACACGCCTAGAATACCGCAACAGTCAAATATATCGGCACCTCAACAAACAGGCCCACCTTTCCCCGGTGGCATTGTTGAATGGCATTCTCAAACAAATCCATCGGATCCCGCTTTCCGACCTTTCCACCACAATCCCTTAATAGGACCCTCCCAACTGCCTTCTCATCCAACCCCATGGCAAACTGGAGGAGTTCCACGACCATTAGACTTTGAGGTGGAGGATGAAGGAGATGCAAACTTGGCAGCATGGGAAGTAGCCCTCTCGACACCCACTGAACCGGGCTATATCTTTGAAAATGGTTCCGTGATGACAGATGAAGAGTTGAATCGAGCTGGATTAGGACCATGGATTCGTGCTCTAACTTGGTTTGGTTGGCAACTCCTCGAATTGGCCATGGGTGACCACAGTACCGTAGCTGGTCTTTCAGCTCTTGTACTCATCAATTATCAAGCTCTTTGTGGTCGAACTGACTTGGAGAACTCGAGTGAGATCTATACAGTGCATCACAGATTTGTTGAAATGCTAAAAAGTCATTGTTGCTCACCCACCAACGCAGTGACCATTCCAACGGAGTACTCTGGATGCTATGGTCCTGATAGGGACCCTACTGGGGCTGTAGCGACGGCTACTAATGCTGGCAATATGTTACCCCCGGGGAGAGCAGATTCAACCTATTTCTCCCAGGTGTTTAAGAAGAAGGATACAGCTCATTGGATAGCAAGTCACCTGCTCTTACAGCCTCTACAGCGTCTCCATGCTAGTGGCAGACTGCCTTCAGGTCCCGAAAGTAGCTGGTTGAACACCCTAGTAAACCTCCTAAACACCGGCTGCAATCAATCCCAAACCCCTCCACCATGTAACTAAACAACAGACTTGAAATTCTAAATGAACGCTATTCAATAAATTCTAATCACTTCCAAAACAGTTAAACTTGCAGCAACAGTGTACAGTTCCAGTAAAATACGAACCTTGGGTAGTTGTGTCCATAGTACATGTGTATGTGTTGATCTCTTCTTCCCTGCATACACTAACTCCCCGCCTTGAATGCTTCTTCTCATTCGATTTCCATTCCCTCTTTGCGTTTGTCCCTTGTCTGCGTGTCTATCCTCTTGTCTTGGTCTTTTTGTGTGATTTTACTCATATATACATATACATATACATATACATATACATATATATATATATATATATATATATATTTGCTCTCCTAAATGAGATGCTCTTCTCTGTGATTCATTCTCAGTAAATGAAGACTCTCGACATGAGGATTTAAATGAGGATAAAATAGCTTTCTCGAAATTTTTACTATATCGAATAAGCAACAATTACCATACTCAGTAGTAGCTATTTTAGAAAATCGAAGTTTTCTATTATTATGGCCAATGGCAAAATTGACACATTTTTTAAGGTGTTATAGGTAGTTGCTTTCAAATGAAAGTCAAATATTTTTTTTGGAATATTTTTGTGCATTTAATTAATACATCCTAAGCAATTGCTATCTACTCAGTGGGTTGTCTTGAGGATTTAAACAAGCGTTCATTAGGATAGTCCCACTGTATCCATATGATAATTATCCAATAAGTTGAAAATTGTGGAATACCTTAAAATAATTATTTATATCAAATGGCAGGCGTTTTGATAGTTATCATCAGCCCTGGAGCTGACTTCGGGGCTTTGCAGAGAGGAGGAGGAGGAACATTAAAGTGACAAAAAGTCGAGATGGGAGACAGAATGATGATTCACAGAGGTAAAAGAGACAGACAGACAGACACAAAGGCATAAAATAGGTAAGATGAGTACTGTGGAAGGCGTCGAATATGACAAATAGTCGGGCCATAGTAGTTTGAAGTCAGAAGTCAACTGTCGGTTTGATAGCCTTTTTTCCCGCATGAGTATACGTTGCCCAGGGTGCACCACGTGGAGGTAAGTCTATTGAGCACCACGTACCTTAAAATAAGATACTTGATTAACGTGTTTGGATTATTATGAAATCCGAGCTGCAAACCCACTAAATTTAAGGTCCAATAATGAACAAATGAAAATGCTAATAGTAGAAGTTATTAAAATGAATAACTTTCTTTAAACAACGCATAAATCAATTCATGCTTGGATTTCTTGGTGAAAAATGACCACATTCTAAAATTAATGTAGTTCACAAGAAATAAAATTCAAGGTCATGATTAATTTGGTAATGATTTGCCACTAATTAGTGGGAAAAAAAGCTGATTGGTGTGAAGTCTAGGCTGCAGAGAAACGCGGTTATTGTAGCAAGAAAAATTGAGCAAATTTTAGTCAATTCAAGGAACGCCCATAGCATATCCCAGCTCTCTATTGCTTGAAAAAGGAAAGAAGAGTAAAGAGTTGGTAACATTTATTGATATGTATCATATGACAGGCGTTTTGATAGTTATCACTAGCCCTTTAGTTGACTTCAGGCTTCACAGAGGGGAAGGAACATCAGAGTGAAAAAAAGTCAAGAGGAGGGGGGTGGAACAGAAGGGTGTTTCAAAGGTGTAAAAGAGACAGACACAAAGGTAGAAAATAGGCGAGATGAGTACTGTGGAAGTAGTGGAATATGA
>UZAE01014239.1:5086-15789 GCA_900617975.1 Rodentolepis nana | reverse complement strand
CTCCCCTTCTTAACGGTCTTAAATTTCCGCACACACGCGCCAAAGCCAAATCAACATCTTGTATTTCCCAACTTCCCCCCCCTCACCGCTTAAAGCACAGATCTGCAACCACTTATCCCACCAACTTAAGTCGGGCTGATTGGGTGGGCTATCTTATCAGCCCAAATTGGTTGACATAAGAGATGCTGATGCACGCTATTTCGGCGTTTATCCTACATCCGCCACCATCCACCTACTCGATCGTTTGCCGAACTAACTACCTACCGCAGAAGTCCCAATACAACCTACTCTCTCTCTCTCTTCTCTCCTCAAAGTTATGGATGTATTTTTAATTTGAGGAGATAGGGAGCGAGAAGGGTATTTCATGATTTGCGTGCGTGTGGGTTATAGTGTGCGTAAATATATTTGTTCACACAACGAAGTAAAAACACAAGAGGCTTAGCGTGTGGCTTAATTTGTAACTTATAAAATGATTTCAGGGAGCAATGAATTTTGCAAAACTTAGCAGATAAATTGTTTTAGAGGGGGTTTCCTTATAAATACGTTGCATTAGTCCAATGATACAAATCGTACTTAGCCATGGCTACATATTACTTGATAATGAGCACAAAGATTCAGAATGCCCGGGAGAAAACGTGTTTTAACTGAGTAAACATAGTAGTATATCGAGCCACTTACAAGTGCTTGAATAGATTAATGAGTTTCAATATGTGCCAGGGAAACAGATCATATCCTATTATTCGTGTCTTCAAACGCGTTTGCAGAACTATTAAAAACTGGGAACTTGAAAAGAATAAAAAAATGGCTGATTGATGCAAAAATGTGAACACTTTGTTAATACTTCAAGCCTTGCTAATATTTTGAGAGACCTCTTTGTCTAAATAACAAAGACGTAGTTTTAAATTGTTTGTTAATTATAATCCGGGAAATTTTTGGAATACTACATATCTTTCCTTGTGACCATTACAATTTATTTAATACATAACAATTGGTTTCTATCACCCACTATCTAGTTAACGATAAACGCGAATCTTTGCTGTAGTAGATAGTTTGGCTTGGGTAGACATACCTGTTTCCTTTATATTTTCAACAAATAATAGTATTTTTCATTTATGTAAGAGCTAAGTCTCGCAAATGCAGAGACCTCAACTGTGTTGGATTACAGGAAATTAGTTTGTTCTTGATATTTTGTTTAAGAAGGACAAAATCACACTATGTTTTACCAGCTAATAGTTCTATTATTCTAATTACTGGAATTTAATCAATAACCAGTCTTTTAAACCTAATTAAATATTCTGTCGTCGGATGTAAATGAACCGAATTGTGAAATCTGATTAAGAAATGCTACTTGATGCATAACCTTCGTATTTGCAAATCGTAACTGCTATTTCTATTCATTTGTCTGGAAAGCTAATTTTAAATAGGCGATCTCAGGAACTTCAACTAGTGAAATCTCCAAGGGCAATAGGACCCAAAATTAAAATGGCTAAGATACATACGTTTCAAGCCTGAAAGACCCACAACACTTTTAAATTTTTAATTGAGAGCTTTCAGATCTGAATAAACTAAATTATGCACATTTAGGATGAAAATTGAATACCTTGATTAAAATTAAATCCTAGAAGTAAATGAAACTGAAATTTATCATAGGTCCAGTGCCTGAAAACAGTCTACATTTATCGATGTAAATTAACTTGATAACTGTTTTGCTTTTATATTCTCAGTATTTCTGTAGGTCACTCACTTTCTGTTATTATCTTCTATTCATATTGTTAATACTAGTCGAACTCTCATTGACCGTTTTGTTTCAACACTAGCATTTCTCGAGCTTTGAATGAACAGCAATTCTCTTTCAATCAATTCGCAGAAGAATGTGTTATCAGATAATTACCATTTTATAATAATCGTTTTATTGTTAAAGCCACCCAAGTAGATTATTCTCTGCATAATTACTTTCGTATACAGTGATCCGACATGCATTAATACTTATCCAATGACAAATTAGTATAAACTCTTTTGTGCTTGGATGGAAATAGCAAATTCAATACAAATGGTTATTAATGTTAAATCGCCTTTACATGAATTATGAAATTTATCGTTTTCGCTTATCAATTAGTTTATATTGTTTGGGCCAGTGTAAAACAAATCTTTAGTTGTACACTTGGAGTAAGGGGTGTGCGATAGATTTGCCTCCACGTTGTGCACCCTGGGCAACGTATACTCATACGGCAAAAAGTCGATTAACCGACAGCTGACTTCTGACTTCAAACTACCATCACCCCACTGTATGTCATATTACACAGCTTCCACAGTACTCATCTCACCTTTTCTCTGCCTTTGTGTCTGTCTGTCTCCTTTACAGCTGTGAATCACTCTTCTGTTCCCACTCCCGAATTGTTCTCACTTTGATTTTCCTCCCTCTGCGAAGCCCAGTCAGCTAAATGGCTAATGATAAATATTCAAAACGCCTGCCATTTGAAATAAATAAAATACATACTTGGAGTAATGAAAAATGAGACGTCAGTTGGAGGTCATGAATGGTAACTGAGAAACATTAATATTGTAGCAACATTAACAATATAAAATACAATTTTGCTCATCGTTAATTCAAACAAGCATGGGAAGAAGATTGGAGTCAGGCAGTTTTAAACATTTTTCGTAGACGAGTTTATTCACTCCTACATTGATACATTCTATTCGATGAAGTGGTTGTAAAACAGGGCAATCTATAACCTCCATAGGGTTAAATCACATTCTATCGTCTACCCCTTTGCTAATTGTTGATTTTGTTACATTTACTTTAGCAGATGTATGGTGTGGGATAGACTTACCTCCTCGTGGTGCACCCTGGGCAACATATAATCATACGGCAAAAAAGTCTATCGAACGGTAGTTGACATCTCACTTTAAACGACCATCACACCCACTATATGTCATATTCGACCCCTACCAAAGTACTCATCTTACCCTTTCTGAGCCTTTGTGTCTGTCTGTCTCTTTTACATCTGTGAATCACTCTTCTATTTCCCCTCCCGATTTCTTCTCACTTTGATGTTCCTCCTCTCCTCTGTGAAGCTTGAAGTCAACTAAAGGGCTAATGATAACTATCAAAACGCCTGCCATTTGGTATAAATAAATGCTTTAGCAGATGTGGGCACTGACCTCATTATCCAAGGCTTACAACTGTTAGTCTATTGTTATTTAATGCTCTACTGAAATATTTTAGTAGCATTGTGGCCATGATTTACATTTTTCATCGACTTACGTGGAAACGGAACCCAACTAACTTGTTGATCTTATATCATATAATGAACATAACTCCATAATTAATTATGCATAAACTAAAGGTAATTGAACCGTTGTCAATGCATTTTGCACTCCAACGCAAATCTTTCTACAAAATTTAAAAAAGGTCCAGAAGTGGCGAAGTGTACATCGAAACAGAACCAACAAGATTAAATATGAAGCATAGACGAGGGAGAGTGAAAAGAGTTGAAGAGTTGATATTTTTCCGAGTAAGGAGTCTATCTGACTCCATATTAGTCTTGGCAAGGATTCCGGTGGAAATATAGAACCGGAACTAACAAGTAATGTATTATTTGTCAATATGTTTTACTTCTCAGTCACCACCCTTAGTAAAAACACTTACTGATTCTTTTATTTAAAAAGAGCTTGGTTGATTTCTTGCAAATAAATAAGGATTACTTAGGCCCCTATTACAGTAATCCTCTTCTAAATACAAAGTATGTAAATAGTTTGCATAATTATTAGGTTGAATTGTACCATCTTATATGCTGCTCCCTCCGAAGAATTAGTCTGGATGTTATGTGTCATTTGGTCATTTATATTTCAAATAAGGGATGTGCGATAGACTTACCTCCACGTGGTGCATCCTGGACAACGTATAATCATACGGCAAAAAGTCTATAAACCGCTGGGCAACGTATACTCATACGGCAAAAAAGTCTATTAAAGGCAGTTGACTTCTAACTTCAAACTACCATGACCCCATTGTGGCAGTTGACTTCTCACTTCAAACTACCATCACCCCATTGACGGGCAACGTATACTCATACGGCAAACAAGTCTATAAACCAATGGGCAACGTATACTCAAACGGCATACCTCCACGTGGTGCACCCTGGGCAACGTGTACTTACAACCTCCATGTGGTGCACCCTGGGCAACGTATACTTATGCGGAAAAAAGTCTATTGACTGGTAGTTGACTTCTCACTTCAAACTACCATCACCCCACTGTATAGTTGACCACTGACTTCAAACTACCATGACCCCACTGTATGCCTTGACTTCTGACTTCAAACTACCATGACCCCACTGTATGTTACAAAGTATACTCATACGGCAAAAAGTCTATAAACCGGCAGTGGACTTCTGACTTCAAACTACCCTCACCCCACTATATGTCACAACTTCTCACTTCAAACTACCATCACCCCACTGTATGTCATTGTGTATGCGCATACGGCAAAAAAGTCTATAAACCGGCAGTTGATCTAACCCTAACACGGCAAAAAGTCTATAAACCGGCAGTTGACCTCTGACTTCAAACTACCATGACCCCACTGTATGTCATATTTGGGCAACAGACCTCATACGGCAAAAAGTCTATAAACCGCTGGGCAACGTATACTCATACGGCAAAAAAGTCTATTAAAGGCAGTTGACTTCTAACTTCAAACTACCATGACCCCATTGTGGCAGTTGACTTCTCACTTCAAACTACCATCACCCCATTGACGGGCAACGTATACTCATACGGCAAACAAGTCTATAAACCAATGGGCAACGTATACTCAAACGGCATACCTCCACGTGGTGCACCCTGGGCAACGTGTACTTACAACCTCCATGTGGTGCACCCTGGGCAACGTATACTTATGCGGAAAAAAGTCTATTGACTGGTACTTCAAACTGCCAAAGTCTATTAAAAAGTCTTTTACCGGCAGTTGACTTCTGACTTCAAACTACCAAGACCCCACCACATTTCATATTCTACTAATTCCACAGTAATTATCTTTTTTCTACCTTTGTGTCAGTCTGTCACTTTTACATCTGTGAATCATTATTCTGTCCACCCTCTCGACTTTTTACCACTTTGATGTTCCTTTTCCTTTCTATGAAGCCCGAAGTCAACTAAAGGGCTAATGATACCTATCATAACGCCTGCCATTTGAAATAAATAAATAAATATTTTAAATAAACATTTTGAAAACATTCATTTGACTTTGATTTGATAGTACTTGCCTAAGAGCATACATTGGTATTTATTTATATCAAATGGCGGGCGTTTTGGTAGTCATCATTAACCCATTAGCTTCACAGAGAGGAGGAGGAACATCAAAGTAACAAAAAGTCGAAATGGGGGAATAATGATTCACAGATGTAAAAGAAACAGACACACATAAAGGCAGAGAATAGGTTAGATGAGTACCGTGGATGTGATTGAATATAACATACTGTGGGGTCAGACAGTCTGAAGTCTGAAGTCAACTGCCAGTTAATAGACTTTTTGCTGTATGAGTATACGTTGGCAAGTGTGCTCCACGTGAAGGTAAGTTTATCGAGAACCCCGTATACATTGGTATAAAAACGATAAAACATTTGGTGTATATTCTGACTCATGACTCAAAATATTTCGAGCCTAATGACTCATACCTTGCTCCAACTGCCAGTAGGTCATCTACGAGTAATGAGCTGGAAACCTACAAGCCGTCATCTCTTAGTGATGGCGTCTTCCTTTGCCCACCTAATTGACTTTCCTACCCTTTCCTGCTCGCTCATTTCCAATTGTCTCTCTACACCGTAGTTCTTCTTAATTCTTCGTCCGATATCTGCGGAAAGACTGGAGCGTTCTGTTAGCTATTTGGAAATTAATTAACTCCAGGAGATGGCAACAAACCGAATTAGATTGAGATCTTAAATACTAATCGGATTTAAATAGCATTAAGTGTTAAAATGGACAGTAAATCAAATAGGAAACTTTGTTCTTTATTTATCCTACATTTATTAAGCTTTAATCGGCATTGTTTCCAACATTGCCTGCTAATTCAAAGTAGACGCATAGTGAACACTAGTTATCAAGGCTGTTAACCTTGAGTTGAGGTGTCTTTTAATAAGCATTTTGTGAAAATCTTATTTCACCGCTTGAATTATCAATGACTTAGAGGTATTTTGGGAAACGAATTGGTTTGCTATCTCATCAGATCATTATTAATCATTTCCAATTGACACCAAATTGAAATAATACTTATACTGTTGTATCATTTTGTTACTTTCTACTCAAACGAAATATTTTTTTCGGCATAAATTGCGCATCAATGCATATTTCAAGTATTTGAAGCCTTGCACACAACTTTTACAAGATTGTTTTAAATTACCTCTAAAGTCTGTAGGTGATCATAACACGTGTGACGTTTCAAATTTTGGGGGTGCATTTTCAAAACGGAGTGGACGCTTAAGTTGCTTAAGTGCGATTAGTGTCATAACTTCTAAATTTCATCTCCCTACCTCCCCCCCCCCCCCCCCCCCCCCCCCCCTCCTTATATGGGATGGGAAGTCTACGAAGAATCCGTTTCTCGAAGTGTCACGCATGCTATGAAACACGCTATTTCAACTAATTAAATCTGAGGTCAAAATAAGATCAAGCATGTTTTCGCCATTTGACTTAAATAAATTTCGGTTATTATTAACCACAATCAATAATAAACTAATGATGGACAAATGCAATATTTCACAAACAGAAAATGTTCTTTTTGCGACATTTTCTAGATTGATTCTTCTTGTTATCCGAAATGTCATGGTCTAAACGACTAGCAGTGACCGCTTCTGCCACTAAAGACAAAACCCCAACCACAGGGGATTTCGAGTAAGAACTGCTGATTATAAAGCTACTAATTGTAAGTGAATATTCATGAAAAGGAATCAATGCTCATGCATCATAATCGGGATCACGATTCCTTAGACACGGAGCTCAATAAAGTCCTCCAGAGTCCGTAGTTGCCTCAAAAAAAAAGACGAGAGCAGTTGAAACTTCAGAAGCCTGAATATCGTCTTCATTTTCAATACAAGTCTTGTGAAAAGTTTTTCGCGTACAAAATAGCAATTTGAAAGAAATCGATCTAATCTTTCCTCAATCTTTCCACAAAGCTATAGCTTTTTGAAGGCAAAAATAATAAAAGCCTAATGTTGGCATGCATTTAAATTAATTAAATGGAACATTTAGCGTTTTTGAGAACATGAAAATCCCGGTTAAACAGAATGAGATCGCGCATAGTAGTTAAATATATGCTGAGCGCTTAATCAGAATACTAGTATTAAAAATTATTGAAATCATTGAGGTCAAATGAGAACAGTATCCACAATGTGTTTACTTAACACATTTCCTGGGTCATGGCACTGACCTAACTTTATAACCGTGAAAAATGTGTCCATATGGCACGTTTTTTTACTGCGAACTTAAGTGAACTTTCGGTGTTGTGTTGGAAGAAACAAAATATATCTCGTTAAGCTCAAAAGGAAGATTGGAGAACATTTTTTGTAGCAATACAGATTTCATCGAAATCTTATAGCATATCATCCAAAGATCATTTGAAGTTAACTTGACCTTGGAAAATAAAAATTAAATTTTAAAGAAATCTGAGTATTCGGAGCCACTGAGAAGTCCATTACGGGAGAAGACGAAATTGTTTAGCAAATGCTAAACATCGTATAGAATAAATTTCGCTTGCTAGAATATCGATTTAATTGAGTGATTGGTTGCATCAATTTGATCAAATTAGGCCTATTATTTGTAAGACAGACAAAAGCATTTAAATGGCAAATTTCGCTGCAGTTCACTTATGGTGGATTTTAAAAATAGTGGCTACATCTTGATATAATTTTTAAGACATCTCAATTACCTACCCCAACTCGGCACAATTTTTTTATTACTTTCCGTGTTAGGCATTTTCTTTTACAAGCCCTAAGATTATCCATTTTAAAGCATAGTATAGTGGCAAGATGTATTTGAGCGACTTCAAAGGTCGAACTTTACTTAGATCGGTAAACCATATCATCGTTTTCTTTTTAAATTATTTGTTTAGCAGATACTGAACTTTTAATAATCATTAAGAAAGGTACTCATAACACTTGATTTGAAGAAATTATAGTACCTTGAGTATTTTGTATACAAAATTACCGTCTAGCAACCCTCTCTTTAACCAAGGGTAAGTAGTAAGATTAAAGCTTAGGGCTACTAATCGATTGTCCACCATCTGACCTGCTAAATTGAACATTGAGTTATCAGTACTTTTTTGAGCACTGCGAATTTCGTTCCTAGAAATCCACCCGTATAATCAAATAAAGGAGTTTTGAAGACAACTTTTTGCGTTATGAAGCATTTCCGTCTTCGGGACTTGCCCGATATCTAAGAGATATCTCAGAGCATACACATATCCTCATGAAACTTTCAATTACGGTAGTGATATGACTTTCTTCACTAATGTGCATATCGAAATTCCCCCTCTCCTCAAAAATCCAAGAACTAATTGCTTATAGCTGAAGATCAAACCACCATTGCTTTGATTTGAGAGTTTGGAACAAGAATGCATATATTTAGCCATTTCTTCCTACTTTTTTTTCCATTAATCAGAGCAGTGGAAAGGCCGAGAGTCATAATTACTACACTGGATTCTATTTTCCTCATAATTTTGTTCCGATAAATAGGAGGGCGGGGGCGGGGGGAGGTTATACTTAAGCACTTCACCTTAAACAGTGGGCTACACGGTCAATCCCCGAATGGCACCACCCCGTGCCCACATTTAAATCCCGGTGAGGCAAAAGTTATCATCTGTCCCTCCGTCTATATCATAGCTTTCCATTAAATAGAGGGGGAATATTTACAAACGCCTGTAGCCTTAAGTGGCACACGTGCTAACAGTCTCATCTTAAAATGTTAAGGTCATTGTTAAAAGGTGCAATTCCAGAGAGCATCTAAAGGTGTGAAAATAAGGAAAATACCCTATGTACTTGACAATTTTTCACCTATATATTCTGATTATGATGACTTAAGGGTCGACATACACACATCAAAAGCCCAAGATCGATATCCATTGATTGAAACGTTATGAATAGAAGCATTGCCAAAATGATGAGTAGCTGACATTTTTCATCAGAGTTATCAGTTCGCTTGAAACTGGATGAATGGAGTCAAACCGGGCTAACTAGCACATATGTATCGATTGTAGTGTGAGACGATGTCTGCCAATCATTCTGACACAATTTTACATTGCCAGTTATGCGGTTTTTAATACAAGTAGAGATAAACTTAAATCAACCGTTGGTTTATAAAAATCACTTTTCACTTAAAGGAATGACATCGTGTTTGATCAATACCACGTTGGTCATAATTTAATCAAACTTTCTTTATCATGACCTTTGGAAAAGCACGGTTCCTTTAAATGTCCAAAGGGTATAAACAAGGTGTTCTTAAAACATGGAAAGTTCAAAATGATAGTATGAATTTCGAGTGGAGAGAGGTTTGAGAACATGGTGATTTTGCGTACTTAACATTATTTTAGCAGATTTCAACTGCGCTTCATTTTCAGTAATGTAGAGTGTTTTACTACGTGTCAATAAGCTATTTTTGATTCAAAATAATTGCTTCAATATTGTCATAATTTAATATTGTAACTCAGAGTAAACCATTTAAAGGTAATAAATCACTGCTTAACTTAATCAAGCAATTCTAAATATGTTCTAATTTGAACTACCCAAAATGGCCTAAAAATATTTGCTTATTGAAATTACCACAACATACGTCGGTGGTGTAGAGGTCAACAGTCGCGCTATGATTCAAATAAACGCGGGAAATTAAAATTGCTCAAGAGTAGTTGCAAGAAATATAAATATATTGTCAAGTTAACACCTTATGCTTACCCAGAAAGGGGGCTTGCAATCTTCTCCTTAATGGGTAAAATTTGGCAAAAATCTGCCAGAGATAAAAAGATTTTTTTCTATAATTATCACGACCATAGTTCGAGCGCGGCAACGCGGATTACATCAGTGCTCAATCTGATTTAGCCTGAGGTCAAGAAAAAGGTAAGTTTTAACCAAAGCTAGCTTGCGATTATACATTCTGCCCACATTCGTTCGGTGAATTACTCATCACGGTTCCTTACCATGGCCCATATGGATCCTAATTTAACTCCCCACTTCACCCTCTGTTCAAGTTCTAAGCATTTGGTATTGTGGCAAAAGAGATTTCCATTTATTTAAAAGAAACATTTGCGTCATGAACAATAGCGCTGCGCAAAATTTCTCAATAGCGGAACAAATAGTGTTTTTTATTGTCTAGACAAAAGGAGTACACGCGAAAATGAACAATAGATAAAGCGTGTAGTTAGGGAAGTTCAACTGGGAATACCCAGTTCATAGAATGCGATAAAAATGTGATCAAGATGGTGGGTGAGTGAATGGTCTTGAGTCTATTCCATATTACTTAATTGCGTATTTAGATGGAAATGAAAATGTTGTAACGTAAAAATAGATGCTTCATTCAATGGAGAATTCCATTTAGAAAATAGGAATTTAAGCTATTATTAACCTCAAGCACGAGGTTACACGGTCGGTGTTCAAAAGTTGTCAAGTTGTCCCCATTTAAGGAGTCTTAGCAAAAGGTGGGGGGAGGGGAGGAGGGGGGGG
>UZAE01014238.1:0-15803 GCA_900617975.1 Rodentolepis nana | reverse complement strand
AATGATAACCATCAAGACGCCTGCCATTCGATATAAATAAGTTAAAGCACGGGGTGATATGAAGCATGAGTACAATATATTGAAATTTTATTTCAATGCCTTTGATTTAATTTGTAATTAATGCTACTTTATTAGCTCCGTCTTTCAAATTTGCTATTTTTTGTCTTTCATTTCATTCTGGCGAACTTTGAAAAGAAGCATCAACTAAAATAGTATTGCATTTCATAGAAGTAATAGGCATAGATTAATATTTATCCCAAATCGACACATGTTCACGAGTTACAGATGATTTTAACAGACCCACTGTTTACCGCTCTCCTCAATAAATCTATCCCTTGACGTAATTGGACAAAATATTGTCGGATTGAACAGGGATGAAATCTTAATACGGGTAATTATACACAATTTAGGGGTACATGCTCAGATAATTCGTCTTAATTGTCTTTCAGAGTTCGCACTTTTTATAAAATTAAGTATTCACTGAAAATGCACTGACTATTCGTTTACAAAACCCGTATGATGATAAAAAATAATATAGTGTGACCAAAGGTGAGCTAAGACTGTAAAAGCAATTTAGCTTCTTAAATTACTGGGGGAAGTGAAGAGACGAGAAAAAAATTGTCAATCATGCATTAATAGCTGGTAAGCTTAGTGATTGAATTTGATGCGATTCAGACCTCTGGTTAATAAATTTAAATTTCTGAGAATGAACTATCTACACGGCAAACCGTTTCGAAAAATCAAATGGTCTAATTTTTTTGAATGTTTAAAGCCATTTTAAAAATCTCTTTTATTTTCAATCATTTGAAATATGCCTCACATTCTATTGACGGAATTCAGATACTTTTGACGATTAAAATGGATAATGAGAACAATAGCCAAAAAGAACGTACTTAGACATCAGCAAGACGAGAGAGAGTATTAATAAATATCTTTAACTTAAAGGCAAACTGAGTTTTCATTGTCTGAATAAAACATATTTTTCACTCATCTCTCCCCTCAAGTATTGCCTGCTTGACATATGATTAGCCTTAACTAAAAACAATTTTGATATAATATTGAAAATAATTTCTTACATAAGTGACCTTGTTAGACAAATAACTGATAGGGGGAATTAACAGGGACTTTCCGTATCACTGTAGCGTAATTTCGAGTTCTTACATAACGGAAAATCTAACGCAACTTTTTCTTTCAACAAAACACTTTACTCATTTTAGCATATTATTTAATTTTGCAGACTTTTACTTCTTTGTAGTTGCGGCAATAAGATAGTTTAATGCTGAAATACCACCAGGCCTATCACAGGACCTGACATTATCATTATTTCAAATGGCAGGCTTTATGATATTTATCATTATCCCCGGCCGTGTTATAGACTATTTGCCGTATGAGTGTACTTTGTTCAAGAGTCCATAACATTGTCATCGCTGAACAAAGTAATCTCATGTGACCTCAGAAAGGCCTGAAGGTGGGGACGTTCAACTTTGAGTTTCCACCGCAAGTACGTCATGGGTGTGAAGAATACTCGGCCAACCGCCAATAATTAATCCCCTCATGATTTATCAAACCCACCATATTAATATGATGACTAAGCTTCCTGTCTGTAAACACCCATTCGCACATCCCGAATAAACGTGTTCCGTGTGATACGGCTGCTTGCTCTATAGCTTTGAGGTAGCTTTGCTAATTCTGAGTGTCTTTTCAAACATGTTTTAATATGTCATAGAGATAGTTGAATATCATCAAGGCTTATTAGTGTAACAATCCGCTAAAAATCGTACAATTACTTGATTGTTGCAAATATTGCGAAAAAAATAACAAAAGTTGAATTAGAAATGCTTTGGGCAAATCGATATGCTAAAATATTGTGATGAGGGGTTGGCTTAAATTTGGCATTCACAATTTTAAAATTCATTTCAAATAATTGCTTTTCAAGAATTTCTATTCGAGCGAAAAATTTACCATTCTTCCAAATAAGCGGTTTCCACTTATTGAATAAAATTCATTATTTCGCATAAACCTATTTTGTGTTGTAGAATAAAAGAGCTCCAGTAAATGGAAGTAGACTGTCTATTTGAATAGCCTACTTCAATCAGAAGCAGTAACTATTTTGTGACCCACAGTGACCCACGCAATACAAACCTGTGAAGTGGATAAAGCGCTGAGATAAGTGATATGCTACCACGAAATAAGGAACTTTTTCGAAATCTGTCTACCATAGGAACTCTCACATATCAACCGTACTACCTATTTGAACCTTTGAGATAGTGGAAGACGTGGGAAAATGAGGAGAAAATATTATTTGGCAATTTAAGTGGTAATAATTGCTCCCATAACACGAGAGTTTTCTCTCACTTTAATTTTTTAAAGTTCTGTTTACCTGCCACGTGGTTGGGTCATAGTGAAAAGTGTGAAAAATTATCAATTTCTTCTGTTAATATTCGATATTCTCCTTGTTTCAGCTTCACATAATTGTTCTGACTTCTATAAATCCTTCATTTAAATCTAACTATCCAATGGCGTATTTTACAATATTCAAAAATTCCTTCAACAGTTAAGATTTTTTTGCAATGTTGTCCAAGATAACCCAGGGGCTCACGTTAGCATTTTGAATTGGAACTAATAAACACTAACTTCGCTTTTATGCCAGAAGTTCTTACTGATAGTTAGCCATCCTCACAGCTCATCAAGGCAATCTGTAAAGCATCATTTGCTATTCACTGGCCATAAGTAAAAATTTGGAGAATTAAAGTTATTGCCCATTTTGGAGATTTCTGGATAAAATGTCGTGCAACCTATAGCGAAAACTAGACAAATTAGCCATGACTAAGCTTTAGCAGTCTTTCCCGACAAAATCGTTTGTTCTCGAAATTACCTAAGCTACCTCATCAGTTTAGAGGATAATTGAAAGTTATTACTAATTGGATGATCTCCGTTTTAAATGTCAAGTGCTCCTTCCAACATGGTAATACATAAAACACTTTTGGACCCAGTTTATGCAATCATGTAGCTAGATCATTTTATTTGATTCTAATGTATATTAATTATTATTAAATCAATAAAGGCTCTAATGCTTTATGAGTTGCAATCAACTTTACACAAATAAGGACACATACAAATACCGCAAGCCGCCTTAGGAAGAGGTTTCGCGTGGAATAAAATCCACTGACGAATCCAACGACCAAGCCTTAAAGAAGATCACACTTTGAGGTGTTACAAAAGTCTCCCTATTTGTGCTGCTTCAGAAATCTTTTGGCTAGGGAGACCAAATCAAATGCCTGAGGAAGTCTTTCCCTTCACCTACTTTTCCTACCTGAAACAATCCACAAATTCTCCTCTTCTCTCCAAAAGCACACAAATAGTTTGAGTAAAATCAACTTATTGAGTGTTCAACAATTCTGTCCAAATCTTAACTGAATGGACTTGTTTCTTTTGTACTGTAATTGAAATCACTGTTTCACACAGGCACAACAATTAACAAGAACTCCAATTGTCCACTCTTCGGATACTTAGAATCTAATAAAAGAAGGAGATGATTAAAACTCGACAGATTTAATTGTCAGCATGACAGAAGAGATTAAATTCAAGTTGAGTCTCTTCAACTGAAATTTTCTAAAGGCAACAACACAGACTTTTGCAAGTTAAAAGAGGACAATTAAAAGATTCTCTATTTCACACAACAAAATTGCTCAATGCTTACTAAAAATGCTTACTAAATTACAACCCTTACGTATAGCATCCATTCGCATTAAAATAGATAGCATAAACAGGGTGAAATTGGGGCAATTTTTCATAAATATGAACAAAATTATTAGCTAATCATTTTCCAATAAATAAGTAGGCCAGTCAGAAGTGCAAATGCGCATATTTCGGGCATATGGTGTTGCGGACAACATCACATTAATTGGAATGTGACCAAACTCGTGGAACTCCATCTACGCAACATGCAAGGCGACTTTTAATGAACCACGACATTAATGCCGGAGTACTAGAGTATCCCCACCTCCACAAGTAGGAATGACAATCTTCAATGTCAGCAGTGAGGCTCAGTCAAAAATAAGGGATCATGTTTCGTATATAATCGTCTTTGACCAAGATGCAACAATTCGAACTCTCTTCACCAATGTTTGACTATTGGTCCAAATGACTTTAAAAACCTGGATTCAGGACAGAAAATATTCCCATTGTGTTTGTGGATGGCATATGACTACCCAAAATGATAACTTTCCAAGTCTTGATGGCTTATCAATGATGGTAATTAGAAGTTTATCATTTCGGATGAAAAGATGAACTAGGTAGCTCATCACATTGACTCCTAGACACCCGATGCCTTGCCTTATATACAGGTGACGAATTTCTGAGGCTTTGTTATGTAAATCACCACAGAAATTTGTACAAATCGGCTAATCCGTAAAGTTAATCATTGAAAAATAGAAACCAATGGGATAGAGACCCAAACATGTTTCCTTCCATACATTGAACTAAATATTGACCAATTTCAACGCCTAAATTAGAACTTGTACATTTGTCCCACTGCACATGATTTAGAAAGAGGACAAATACATTTTTTCAAAAATATTCACCATGTGTTTAGTAAAGGGAAATGTGGATATTCCAATCCTAATACTAGGTTTTCTAATTAGCTTTAGTTGTAATCAGGTCTTCTTCCCCCATAACTTGCATCGCTCGAGAATTTGGAGGATTTTGCATTGTAAACAGACTTTAAGATAAATGAGTGAGCAGCATAATGCTGATCGTTTGAGTTGACATCTACTTTCTCAATCCAACCAGAAAGAGCCAACGTAACCCTTCTTTAGATCCAATGCGTAGCTCAGACAGTAACTCGAAGGGAATGATACGAGATTAACTGTGAACAACTTTCAATGCCAATTACAAAGATCTGTTTATTTATACTACCTTGCCAACCACCAAATTGGAAATTCTTGCTGCAAAATGAAGTTCGAAATTTCGCCAATCAAACCTGCCAATTACCAAAACTCGGTGGCAATAGTGACTCTATGAGAATCAAAGTAGTCGGCCATTCAGAAAACCGTTAAGATAACCAATAGCTGTCGTAAATTTTTATGGGAAAGTTTTCAAGAATATTGTAGCTCGTGACCAAACACGTGATGCATACGAAATCAGATTGTTAGATTAACTGTTTTGAAATAATTAGAAAAGAAAATTTTAATTTACCCATGCATGTCAGGCACAAATATGCCCCATTTCAGCTTTCAAATTACCTGCAATCAACACGTACACCTGATTTTATGGGCTATAGTCAATGTGACCTACAGGAGGAAATTGAGAAGTCCACCTGATTCGGTGTCCAGCCCTCAAGATTATGACTCAAACCCAGAGATAATGGGAAGCCAGAAGATAATTAATGAACTGCTTTTAATTAAATGTGATATAATGTCCTCCCCCTCTTGTGAAAGCCGAAGTCAATGTTTAAGGGCTAATGATAAATATCATAAAGCCTGCCATTCGAAAAAAATATATATGTGTGTGTAATGCGATTATAGTTTTGTATCATATTAAATAAGCCGAACAAAATAGGTTTTGTTAAGGTTTCCTTTTTTGAAGTTAACATTCATTTATTGATACAGGCTTATTATGTGGTTGTCTAATATTTATGCAAGATAATAAGTTATGGCTACCAAGGTTTTTACTTTCATTGTATGCAACTACGGAAAGAACACCTATCTAGTTCCAGTAGATTTTAAAACATTGTGTAGAGATGCCATGTCCGATACGGGCAGAAGCATTTTAATCAAAGTTCCTTTAATTTTCATTTTTTCATTTTCGAAACATGTAAATTATCTCATTTGTAGCGCGCTTTCATGCGTGATACTTGTTAAATCTTTTGAAATTATTATCAGTCTTTGAGATCAACTAATTTTTTTGAAAGTGGCGCAATCAATTGTTGGATTAGTAGAAGACGTAAGAATGGAAAGGTCAAGTTCTACCATAAAATTAGACTTTCTTTAAGTCCATGAAACCTGATGATGCAATTTGGGCTTCAACTCAATTTCGATAAATGGTATATATATATATATATATATATATATATATATATATATAACGGAATTATATATATATATATATATATATATATATATATATATAAGCATTCATGAATTTACTAGAATTGTGATCTAAAGACATCTACAATATATATGGTAAAATTATTAGGTAAATGCTAAAGTTTTATAAGCTGTACAAAGAGTCAATAATAATCGATCAAAATTAGGTTGTAATGGGTGATAATTTATAAAAATTTAGTTAATTTGCATAATAGTACAAAAGAGAGCACAAAATTATTCAAAAAAATTTTATTTTTGATAGAATGCCAAAAACCACTCTGGCAGTGTTACACGTCGCTAATATTAACCAGAACCACTCTTTGACATTCATTTTATGCAGTACAGAGTTTGATTCAATCTTCTCCTGTCAAGCTCCATTAGGACAAAATCCATTTAAGGTGTTTAAATCAAATTTTATTCCGATAAATCAATTTTGATTACTGTACTAGACAGTTTTGATTTAGCATGAAGTTGTTTAACGGTGAAGTGTGAGTGGTAACTTACATAGATTAAAAGTTAAAGAATATTTTATTGATCATCTGCCAACAACAGCTTTTGCGATTTCATTTGATGGCAAGTATGCATAGTCTGAGTATGTAATTTAGACAAGTTTTCACTTACACTCCATCGCTACTCAGCTTTATTCAATTACCAAAACAAATGAGCCAATTATGAGGTCAGGTGACCTCAAGAGGGAAAGCATATGGAAGTTTCGAGAACATTCATAAAATCACCGATTTTGGTGTTTGTTCTCTTTTGGAAATGGTATTAATGGCATTAACATTGACAATCATGAAAATTCATATCATGGAGAAATCTAGAGGTAAAATCGTCTTCGGTACATATTTATGATCACTTCCACCTAAATCGAAAGCGTTACCACTGAAGATGTAATTTCGCAGATGTAAAGCACGCAATATTACCATCTATCAGAGAGAATTTAGTGTATCTTGAAGAACACGAAATACTCATGATCTCCTGGTCTCTTTTATATTGATCACGGTAAGATCTACTATCTCAGACATCAAATCCAGGCGTACACCTGATCAATTTGTGATTTGAGTGCTCTTATTGGGTAGTAAGAAAATCAGAGAGCATTTTATATTTCAACTGGAACACCAACCCCTCCCCCCTCCCCTCCTCCTCTCCACCCTGCCTATTGGCCAAGTTCTAATCCCTTCTAGGAATACATGAACCAAATTGTGTATTAGTTATTTCCTTTCGCATTTTGACATCAAATGCAATTTGCGGCGCTTAACGAGTATTTCATTTCCTATCTACTTGAAACTCTAATTTCACTTCCATTAGTGAGAATTAACGCCAAAAAACATTATTTTATAATAACATGGTGGGTCAAGGCTCACTCTAACCACGATCCTTCCAGTAATAATATAGTGAATGACTTATTGCACACTAGATGCTCTACTAAACAGTGCAAACAGGTTTGCTTTGGATTATTGGATCTACTGGCTGAGAAAATATGAGGAACATGTCTAATAAACAGCTCGAAATGCTAACGATCGGCTTTGTCATTGAAGATATTTTCTTCTTAATGCAATTAAAGGTCCCACATTCTGTATAATACAAAAATTACTGCTATGTGGCATGGAAGCGAAATGGAGAGAGTTTTTCCAAACGAATCTACTACGCCAACCCAACCCTTTTACAATCAAAAGTCTTGTAATAAATGACGAATTTCTTCAAATTTATTTGTACTAATTTTAAGATTAACATATTATTTATTTATATCAAATGGCAGGCGTTTTGATAGTTATCATTAGCCCTTAAGCTGACTTCGGGCTTCACAGAGGGAAGGAACATCAATGCAACAGAAAGCCGAGAGATGGGGAATAGAAGAGTGGTTTGCTGTTGTAAAAGAGACAGACACAAGGGCAGAGAAAAGGTAGGATGATTACTGTGGAAGTGGTAGAATATGGCATCCAGTGTGGTGATGGTAGTTTGAAGTCAAGTCAAATGCCGGTTAATAGACTTTTTTGCCGTATGAGAATGTAGGACATATAGGGGGGTCATGGTAGTTTGAAGTGAGAAGAAAACTGCCGGTTAATAGACTTTTTTGCCGTATGCGGAGAAGTCAACTACCAGTTAATAGACTTTGCCGTTGAAGTCAGAAGTCAACTGCCGGTTAATAGAATTTTTTTGCCGATAGTTTGAAGTCAACTGCCGGTTTATAGACTTCGAATATGACATAGAGAAGTCAACTGCCAGTTAATAGATCATGGTAATTGAAGTCAGAAGTCAACTGCCGATTAATAGACTTGGGGTCATGATAGTTTGAACTCAGAAGTCAACTGCCAGTTAATAGACTTACTCATGGTAGTTTGAAGTCAACTGCCAGGTAATAGACTTTAGTTTGAAGTGAGAAGTCAACTGCCGATTGATAGACTTTTATTTGAAGTCAGAAGTCAACTGCCAGTTAATAGACCCCGTATGAGTATACGTTGCCCAGGGTGCACCACGTGGAGGGAAGTCTATCGCGCACCCCAAGATTAACATATAAAGCTTAGTAAAATGATAATAATTTTTTTAAAAAAAAATTCACAAAATTTAACAATACATTTCAAATAAGTTGCATTTTAGTTTAAATCAATTTTACTTGTGTGACCTAAAGAGAAGTTTGTTTAAANTTTAAAAAAAGTTTTTTGTGTGAAAGTAGTTACTTCTCATAATTCCAAATTGAATCGCAAAACTATTAAGTTTATGTATAATTGTGCTCACCTTTGACACCTCGTATTTACTTGTATAATTGGTAATCTTACTTTACTTTCAATGAAGAAATAAGTTGCCCTTGGCTTTTGGTTTGGAATAGAATCGACCTTTGAATTTATTCATT
Organism: Rodentolepis nana; assembly: GCA_900617975.1. Classification (NCBI taxonomy): domain Eukaryota; kingdom Metazoa; phylum Platyhelminthes; class Cestoda; order Cyclophyllidea; family Hymenolepididae; genus Rodentolepis; species Rodentolepis nana. The sequence goes on along the minus strand of UZAE01014238.1, from coordinate 6,866 downwards.
TCCATATATTGACTTTTATTATTAAATATTTGGAGTTGATTCTATTGATCTAAACAATTGTACGTAATGTAGTGAGGACGATATTTTCTGACGATTTTCCTGTCAGTTAGTGATTAATTACCATAAGTTATTGTCAAGCGAAACTGCTTTTAAAAGTGACATGTCGTGTCAATAATTGGGCATTTGCCATTATTATTTCTTGACCGCCAGAACTGCCAACTTATAATTGATTTTAGAGAAACTTGTTGCGATTTTAGTCAAATAGTCAACGATCACATATTTAATTTCATCCAAGACTACATATATTGATTAGAAAATGACTTTGAATATATGGATATAATCGAAAAACGGAAATTTACCCAATATGAAGATAGGTTGGTAGGTACAATCACGAATTGGGTTGCTTAAACATGCCAAGTAGCTAAGTGGTGGGAATATGGTTTACATTGTTAGTCTTTGGATAATTTGGAAGCGATTGCAACATTCCCTTGCTTAAAACAAGCCACGTTTATGCAAATTTGCTTTCGAGTGCAATCTACAGATATATATGCAGTTTGAAGTGTTCCGTAATAGGTTGGTCATATTTCGATTTTCGCCTCTATAATGATAATGGATTAATATTCAGACGTGCAGTTTCTTGGAGCACATCTCTACAGGGGAATATGTGATTATTGCTTTTATGTTTACGCCCCACCAAACACCGTTAAACACCAAAGTTTAATATATAATTGTTTGGCACTTATCTCGCACTTAACTGTGGTAGATTCATTTCACTTAATCATGCCTTCTTTTCCATTGATTTTATTAAACTTTCGTTTGCCATTCAATTTTACAAGCAATCCCTTTTTAAAAGAAAATTTATAAGTTCCACACACACCAAAATCTGGCTTCTTTTTTCACGTAGCAACCACATTTCTCGCATGAAATGTCCTGATAATAGCTTTAACCTTAAGAATAATGGTTATTTCAAAACACTTGAAATTGCCCTCATTTTCGCTAATAGTCTCATCGGTTTAGCGTAGTTCGCTTGCGACGATTGACCTCGCGTCGAAGCTCACCTTAAAGTTCTAATTTAAGAGTAATTAAATATTTTTTTGTTGGGGTGCGCGATAGACTTACCTCCACGTGGGGCACCCCAGGCAGCGTATACTCATTCGGCAAAAAAGTCTATTAATCGGCAGTTGACTTCTCACTTCAAACTACCAGAACACCCCCACTGTATGTCATATTTGACTACTTCTACAGTACACACCTCACCTTTTTCCTACCTTTGTGCCCGTCTCTTTTACATCTTTGAATCACTCTTCTGTTCCCCCTCTCCACCATCTCGACTTTTTTTCTCTTTGATGCTCCTTCCCCTCTGTGAAGCCTGAAATCAACTAAAGGGCTAATGATGGCTATCATAATGCCTGCCATTTGATATATATAAATAAATATGCATTTTTGTTGTTGTTATTAATACAGAATATTGTTTCTGTCTCAAATTATGGAAATCGTGAGTCAACGCTAATGATTAGCAAAATAATCTTTCACACCAATCCTTCTGACTAATATTTTTGACAGGTTTGAAGGTAAGTACTTTATGCTATGGGTTATCTTAAATTTATTAAATATTTCTAGTTAATTTCAATAATTGTCCAGTTGTATCAAAGTTGAGAGTTTTAGAACCTTGTGTGGAGAAGCCGGCTTTTTGCCACTCTTTATTTGACCGGAAATAACTTGATTTAGTTGTCTACGCAAATGATTAGGCATAAATGACCACTGATTTCACGACCCCAACCTCGACCGACATGCTTTTGCATATTGCACTTTTAATTTATTATCATGTGAACAAACACTATTTCACCTTATCCAAATTTTGTCTTTAGTTGATTCAAAAACAGTATAATCGTTTAAACCATATGTGTGCATTGCGAACACAATTCCTATCATCCAATCATGTATTCTTTATATACATACCCCATGATAAATAAATATATATACTTTATACTTGAGGACGCATTATTTGAGTCCATATATTCGAGCTTTATGAGGACTAGATTTTTCACAAATTATTATGTGATTAAGCAGTTTATCACATTCATTTTTAACATATATTCTAATCCTAAATATAAGTTTGTGCCGTTGTGAGGCAAGACTTTAGACATCCTTAAAATTTAGTATGAAACAAGTCAAATGACGTTACAATAAAACCAGTCTTCATAAGTCTACTTAATCAAAGTGCTATTTTCCTGATCTCTAATTAAAATAATTTCAAGATCACTTAGGGCATCAGTTTTAACCCCCACCTTAACTGAGAACCTTTGTGGGAAACGAAAATTCTGCTACTACCGTTATTAGGCAAAACGCCAACCGTACAGTTAGGTAGTCCGCTCACCAGCGCATTGCATTCGCAACCTCTGACTTCACAGACGAACCTGTCAACCATGGCGACGCTAATGTACGCTCAAACGCAATAGGCGCATAATCCAAATGGTGTATTTTATAAAAGTAGCCAAATTCCAATTTTTCATTGAGTCTTGTTAACTTCTTCCGACCATCGCGCACAAACCCCAATTAAGCTTCTTAGCATTCACTATCGATACTTTGGATAGGCATTAAACGTTTAATGCTTTCACACATTTCGATTATAACAAAATCATTGCATAAAGTGTAGGGTTTTATGACTACAAGCTCTTTCGACTATTTAATGCATTTAAATTAATTATTTAGCAGTGCATTGTAGTTTCGTCGACAATGGTTCTGATCTTGTTATTACTAGCGTTACATACAAGCGAAAAATTAAAACCCCTTTCTAGGGCAGAGGTGGAGCCAACTACAAATTTTATGAAGGTTTTGCCTTTTTGTTTAAATTGAAACGATCAATAGAAGCATCTTCAGTAATGCCGATTTAATGCCTTTTTCCTCTTCAATGCCACTACTAAATTCCTTATATTTGAGTTTGATTAGTATTTTCAATGGGTTAGATAATAGTTAATCAACGATATTATTTTATCGTGAAACAGTTAATAAGTATTTTTTCTTGGTATGAGCATTATATATTTTAGTTAAAATGAAAATATATCTCGAAAAGAAATATCACATAATAAGCAGTCTCCAGTCTGTGGACAAATTCAAGTGCCTTTCTCTGCACTATCGTAGGGCAATGACAAAGTATCTTCTTTGAAGTAGAAAGATCAACATAATTACGCTGATAGCCAACGTAAAAGACAGTGGTAAGAGGAAACTGAGGATTATTAAAATTAAGGAGATGCAGAATAGGTCTAAAGCCACAAATCCAATAAACACTCCTGCTCTCAACAGCATGAAAGTTACAGTTTTAAATATTGATTTCTGTCACGTTTTTTAAACTAGAGTAAAACGAAATATAATTCATACCATTCAAAAACCACATGAAGCGTTTCCATTTGAGTAAGTTTAAAGTGGCATGCAAGTTAGGACAAACAAAAGCTAAGGGAGACCCCAGACGGCATTTTGTAATTCAAAAACCCGTAAATATTTTAAGAGAAATATAAAATATTTTGGGGAATGGCTGAAAAATTCATACTCAAGCCAACTTTTCTCAAAGATAATTCATTAAAGACCCATATACAACTAGTTAAACTTCATTTGTTTTGTCTTCGGTGCTTTTAAGTGTTTGTTTTAAATGTGAAATTAGTATGACATTCTTAATTGGAACTTCTATCGCTCTGAATGTTTAAAATAATGAAGAGTTAGAAAAATCATTACTCAGTGAGGTTGAAAGACAAAATTTTTAAACTCCACAAAGGTGGCTATTTGAATAAGAATACTTCGAGCATGATTGTTAAGACTATCTTGGTATGAAAAGTTAGGTGACAGCAAATCAGTAGGCTGTCGAAAAAATATGAATTTACCTTTGTTTTAAGCTTCTCCTGGATTAAGAATCTAAAGGACAGCATAAAATTAAAACATTTTACTAAGCTGTAAATTTTACTGAACTATTCTGACTAAATTATGTCAAGAGCTGGGAACCAACCACCTCTCAGATTCTCGAAAGCTCAACTGTGGGCAGCGAAAAAAAGCAACAATAAAGCTGCAAGAGGATTACAGTTTCACAACATGAAAACAGCACATTCAGCCCTAATTGTCTTGATGAATGTTTGCTATTAGAAGCGAACTTCCTCTGCATCTTAAGAATGCAGTGAATAAAAAGATCATTCCAGTTTTTTGCATTTCTCTCTATAAAGTATTTATAATATCTAGAAGCTATCTTACCTTCCAACTGATCTAGGTTTGCAAAGATCAATAATCGTCTTCATCAAATTAATATCCTTGAACAATTTACTTATGAATAAGCATTCACTACTCTTGCGTTCCATATTTAAACTTAGGCAAATTATTTAAGGAATCTTTAGATCATATAAGTGGATACTCACCAACAATATGTATGTTATTTATTTAGCAAAATTAATACCCTTAGATATATATTGCTTTTTTGGGTATGAAGAAAAGCAACCCAATTTAAATGAGTTAATTACCAATACGTTATATATGTGTCAAAAATTTATCAGATTACCGCGTTATGGATTTACCTTTAAAGCAAATTAAATCTCCGAATTACTTGTGCTTCTTTTCAACTTTTACTGTGTATCGGATTGCTACGCTAGTAAAGTCTGACTAACTCAGAAATCTCTGTGGTAGATTCTCCTACATCTAGCTAGAGTCCCAGAACCAACTAAGCTATAGCCCAGCTATAAAGGAAACAGACGTGTAGCACGGAGCACGTTTGTTCGATTAGTATATTGTGGATAAAGTGTGTACACGCAGGGAGCTACTCATGGTCAGGATGGGGGATTAGGTTAAATAGAGGTTGATGATTGGCCACTGGTTGTACGGTCGCTGCACACAGAGTTGTACGGCCGCACCTCCCAATCCTGGCGAGCAGACATGGAGGCATGCGATGACGCACTAAGCGATAAAGTGTCCCACAACTGCAATGCTAGCGTCTGAATAAAAACACAGTGTCAATTTTAAATTTTAATAATTCAACTTGACATATGTTTGCATCCAATTGCTGAGCATTTAATATGTCTTTGAAAAGATTATTGCATACCTGCTAAACAGTGTTTCGTTCTATCAAGTGGAGGTTTTTGTGATGACCTAAAATTACCACGCTTTTTAAAATAGTCTTATCGAAAATGAATGGCATTTATTAAAGTGTGACTTCTCTATTTCAAATCTGAATAAAAAAATCCTGTTTTATGGGCAGATATCAATTGAGAACTCAATCTTTTTCAGAAAAAATTAATGGATTATGTTTATTATTATTATTATTATTTAAAATGGCTAGCTTTATGATATTTATCATGGGGTGCGCAATAGACTTACCTCCACGTGGTGCACCCTGGGCAACGTGTATTCATACGGCAAAGTCTATTAACTGGTAGTTGACTTCTCCTACACGTCTATTGATCGGCAGTTGACTTCTGACTTCGAATTTCTATGGCCCGACTATTTTTCATATTCGACCCCTTCCACAGTACTCATCTTACCTTTTTATGCCTTTGTGTCTGTCTGTCTGTCTCTTTTACCTCCGTGAATCATTATTCTGTCTCCCATCTCGACTTTTTGTCACTTTGATGTCCCTTCTCCTCTTCATGAAGCCCCGAGGTCAGGGCCAATGATAACTATCAAAACGCCTGCCATCTGATATAAATAAATAAATAAATGATATTTATCATTATTTCAATAAACTTTGACTTCAGATTGCCCATGGGTGGGGGGTATATATATAGCAGTTAATTAATAGCAGTTCATTAGCCGTCTACTTGTTTCCCAGTATCTCTGGCTTTCCGTCGTTGTCTTCAGGGCTGGACACCGAATCTGATTAGTCTTCTTCATTTCCTCTTGAAGGTCACATAGGAGGCATGTGGATTGAGTGTATACTCCTAATCTGTGAAGGTGTTTGACCAGGCAATCGTGTCCGGTACGTAGTCTAAACTCACCAACGGCTTCGATTATTGGCCAGTTGCCTATGTCGGAGAGTGCCACTGTCCACTGTTTCTCCTTTGTCCGAGCATTAAATTCGTTGCACCTTGTGGTCTTGAATTCTCTTCTGATTAAGGTCTTCTTTGTGTGGAAAGACATCAATCGGTCTATGCCTTGCGTAATTGTTGTACCATTCTTAGCAAGTGTGTCAGCAAGCTAATTGTCTTTGATGCCACAGTGACCAGGAATCCATTGTACGACCACTGTTTTGTTTTTTCTCTCTCATCAGCTGATAGAGTTTTTTATATTCGTATATCTCAGCTGTTTTGGGTGGCTCTCTGTTTCCAATTGAGTTGATTGCTAACTGTGAGTTCGAAAGTATCACTGCTTTGGTGAATTTCGTATCCAGGCAACATAATTGGCATAGTCCCATCCTAAGAGCCTCTATTTCTCCTTCAAAAGCGGATCTATTATGTCCCATCAGTGAAGACTTGGAGCCATTGATCTCCAGGATAGTTGATATTGATTGTCTCAAGGGACAGTGAGCGCATTCGTTCTGGAGGGATGTTTGCTTTCCTGAAGTGGTCAAGCAGTTGGGTGAAACTCACTACACCAGTGTCTGCTAATGGGTTCATGGGTAGAGAGAGGCTTTTTGGTTTGCTATCGATTTGATATGCTTTCTTCAGTTCTATGGCTTTCTGTATTAGACCAGATTACGTTTTCAGGTGTCTTGGTATGTTTCATAGTTTCTGAAGAAGGTATCAATGGGAATGCGCAGTAGCTTCTTATACAGGATCAAGGCCTTTTCTTTGATAAGGGAACCTATTGTGGTGCTTCCTGCAACTAGGAGAATTGCATCAATGGCGTTGATTTTATCCCTCCAGTAATTAGTCGTAATGCTTGGTTGTGTGCCTTCT
>UZAE01014237.1:0-15804 GCA_900617975.1 Rodentolepis nana | reverse complement strand
TCCACGTGGTGCACCCTGGGCAACGTATACACATACGGAAGTCTATCAATCGGAAGTTGACTTCCCACTACAAACTACCATCACCTCACTGTATGTTATATTCGACCACTCCCACAGTACTCACCTCACCTTTTCTCTACCTTTGTGTTTGTCTCTTACATCTTTGAAACACTCTTCTATTCCATCCCCCCCCCCCCCCCCCCNCCCCACCCTCTTGACTTTTTTTCACTTTGATGTTCCTTCCCCTCCGTGAAGCCCGAAATCAGCTAAAGGGCTAATGATAACTATCAAAACGCCTGCCATTTGATATAAATAAATGAATAAAGATAAATTCACACTCTTGCATTGGCCAAGAATTTTGGCAGTGTGATTGACCATCCACGTCATTAATTGTGCACTCATGAGTAGTGGTCACAGACCATCCCCGCACTCGCGTACTTTTATTTATTAACTTATTTCATTGAAACACGCAAGGTGATCATTCATATGAAGATCGGTTAAGTAAATTAAATAAAGCAAGTCCATCAACTCTGAAACTGAAGGAATTTCATTTCATTGCTTATTGCAACGGGAGTGGTATGGATTTGGATGACAATTTATTAATTTTGGCGGAAGTATAAAATACTAATGACTTGTAATTCTAATTGTCACACCGAAGAAAGCAAAAGCAGCCCACAAGCGGGATCTGAAGGCCGTGAAATGAGAAAAGGGGTAAAAGAAACTTTTGCGGCACAAAAGTGCCACAAAGATCATTCACTAGCTTGATGCCTGCGGCAAAGTCGATCCAGTGTCCCCTCCTTTCCATTGGTCTATTCTGTCCTTGTTGGTCTGTGTGCTGGCAAGAACTTCTGTATAAGGTGATGAAATCACTAGCTAAGCCTACTTCTAACTTTGCAGTAGCAAATCACTTGATGATGTTGTTATCACGGCAAAGTTACCACGGACTCAGTGCATACTTAGTTGGAGGAAGATTTATATCGAAATATTTATTTATTTATATCAAATGGTGGGCATTTTGATAGCTTTAGTTGACTTCAGGCTTCACAGAGAGGAAGGAACATCAATTTGAAAAATAGTCGAGATGGGAGAGGGGAACAGAAGAGTGCTTCAAAGAAGTGAAAGAGACAGACACAAAGGTAGAAAAAAGGTGAGGTGAGTACTGTTGAAGTAGTCGAATATCCCATACAGTGGGGTGATGGTAGTTTGAAGTCAGAAGTCAACTGCCGGTTGATAGACTTTTTTTGCCGTATGAGTATACGTTGCCCAGTGTGCACCACATGGAGGTATGCCTATCGCACACCCTATATCGAAATATATTGCTATAACAAAGTGCCTATCCATATTCTATGTCTCTATACCAAAAAACCACCGCAGATATTGCATAGTAACGGACAGAACTACACTAATGGGCTCTGAATTAAAGAATCTCTTGCGCGCTCGAACATTCTGGAACGCGCAGAATGATGATGATCGCGTTAGGGAGGAAAAGAAGTCAGCTGTGTTTAAGCCCCAAAAACAGTATTTAATGACTTGCCTCCCTATATGTGCACAGCCAACACACGCGCAGCTCCAAAGTAGCATGTTCCAAACCGTACGTCTGTTTTCTCTATAGCCTTGAGAGGTAGGTTAGCGAATTCAGAGAGCTATTTCAGACTAGGCTTATAAATATGTCAATCTGCTACAGTTATATACTCTTATTAATTTAGACAGTTTTCTCCAAAATTCCTACTATTATTTGTGTCAAATGGTGGGCGTCTTGATGGTTATCATTAGCCCATTAGTTGACTTCAGGCTTCGCGGAGGGGAGGAGGAACATCAAATTGAAAAAGTCGAGAGGGGGGGGGGGGAAGAGAAGAGTGTTTCAAAGATGTAAAAGAGACAGACACAAAGGTAGAAAAAGGGTGAAGTGAGTACTGTGAAAATATTCGAATATGACGTAGAGTGAGGTGATGGAAGTTTGAAGTGAGTAGTCAAATGCCAGATAATAGACTTTTTTGCGTATTAATATACTTTGCCCAGGGTGCACCACGTGGAGATAAGTCTATCGCAACCTCCCCCCCTCCTAATAATTACTACTGAAAGTACCGAAAATAAATCATTATTGTGGATAACCGTGACAAATTTTATGAACACCAAACCGATATATATATATATATATATATATATATATATGCTTGTATTCAAATACCTGCACTGATTTAAGGTGAATGTTTACGAAACTCCCAATGTGTTGCATTTAAAAATATGACGAATTGTACTCATAATTTTGTTTATGTGTTTCACGAGTAAGCTGTGTACTCGCCAACTTGCCATGCTAAAATCTTGCAAGCCGCTTAGTAACATGAAGCTTTCTCAACCTCTGGAATGAAAAGCCGTGGATAGGAGTGACTACACTAACCACCGGAATTAAATAGCCCATGTCAATAGTTTCGGGTGATTGGGGGGAAAAGATGTTGGAGACACTAACACCTTCCCCATGATCCGCGCTGAACTTATATTTTGAGTGTGGGGGTGTGCGATAGACTTACCTCCTCGTGGTGCACCCTGGGCAACGTATACTCATACGGCAAAACAGTCTATCAACCGGCAGTTGACTTCTGACTTCAAACTACCATGGCCCGACTGCTTGTCATATTCGATCCCTTTCACAGTACTCGTCTTACCTTTTTCTCCACCTTTGTGTCTGTCTGCCTCTTTTACATCTGTGAATCGCTCTTCTCTTCCCCACTCCTCGATTTTCTGTTACTTTGATGAACCTTCCTTCTGTGAAGCCCGAAGTCAGTTAAATGGCTACTGATAGCTATCAAAACGCCTGTCATTTGAAATAAATACATATATTTTGAATGTCTTTATTTAGGGCGATAGTTGAAGGCATAAAAATATCCATTCAAGAGACGTCTTATCTTTCAACAACTTCTAGAATTTACATGAAAGTAGGAGCAATTAAACAACTAGCCAGCGAGTCACTTTCCAATTATAGAGCAATTGCGACAATTTGTTAAATCATGAAACGCACGATTTGCAACACACACCTAGGCTAAATTCTTAGTTTAGTTTCAGTGACCTCGTGGGGCCTAAGGTCAAATGCATGTTTGGTTTCATTAACATTACAACGAGCTTTGATTTCGCTCGCTAACCTATATTCCGATAAATTCAATTGGAATTAAAACCTGCTCGAATGTTACTTCCACTTAAAGCACACTTATAACTATTTCAAATGAGCACTTCTCCATTAATATGTGCAGCAAAATTTATAACTTGGTTAATTAACTGTTCATAGGTAAAAACGTATATATAAAAAAAAATATAGCATACCATTGGTAGTCCAATCCGGCAAATCAGATCCCCTTGTCTTCTTCATTCAGATCCTCCACCTCTTAATTGTTTAATCGAAACAGTTCTACCCTCCACCCTCCACCCCCCCCCCCCCCCCCCCCCCCCCCCCCAACTTGCCACAAAAACTGCAAATATACGCAGAGTCCTTATGCCGCTTAAGGCACATAACACCTAACGCAGAAATTCACCATAAAAGTGCACCCCTAATTGCATCACATGACCAAATAAAACCCCGCAATCACACTTGGGCTAGACAACCCGCCATCTGCTTGGGTTCATTGATGACACAACACAACTTAAGTAATCACCACCACCACCAGCACCAGCCAAATAAGCAGAACTCGCAATTAAAATGAATCTTTTAGTTTTACTTCTAAAGAAACAAACATACGGTACGGAGAGTAGCAGTAGCGTTAGCAGTATAAAAAGATAGTTTTCGTGTGCGAATGTTCGTTCAAACAGAGGGGGGGGGGAGGGAAAGGAGGAGAGAGAGAGAATAGAATTCGAGCGCTTAATCCAATCTCAAACGTGAGAAAGAGCAAAACCTTACCACTCGATTAAAACACAGCCAGTAAAGATGGAGAGAACATGGAGGAAAAAGGTCAATTTTTCAATCAGTTCTATACAAAAGGCGGAGGAGGGGGGGGGGGAGGAGGAGGAGGAATCTACAAAGATACATTCAATCTGATTTGAACACTCACACAAATATAAATGCTGAATTTCATTTCATGCACATATTAATACATCACCACGGTTCAGGCAGATTCATCAACCTATCAATATCCTCTGCGGTATCGAAACCTGGAGGGAAGAAGGTCTGTCGATAACCACTCAGATTGGTCCAAGGAAGAATATGTAGCATTTCCTCATCATTGATAGGAACTGAGCACATTTCTGTCATGGGACGTAAGTTACCTTCTTCATCTCTGGTTGCGTTGACTTCTTCCCACATTCCATGGATAAGATCTCCAACCTTACCGATGTCACTCAACTCCCTTTGATCCGGAGTTTTACACGAACGATAGGATAATTGGTCTCGAAGTTCTTTAGTTATGGGAGGAAGTGGAGGAATATTGTCCATGAAATTTGGGAGCGGCTTCTTTTCTTCTTTACCAGTGTCTTCGTTGAGACCACCTTCTTTCTGGTCTTCCTTATGAAACCGATGGTTGTGATCGGAAGATTCCTGATTGATATCAGAGGAATCTTGTTTGAGAAGAGAATGAATCCGATCAAGTTTAATAGGGGGGATTGGTGGAGGTTTGCTCGAATTCGGTCGAGGCTCTTCCTTGACAATAGGAATAACAAGTGCAGATGTTGACTTTGGTGAAACATGGATCTCAGCATGCCTTTTCCGGCTTTTCGATTGGAATTGGCATTGCTTTTGCTGCTCATCTGGCTGTTTCTCTTGCTGTTGCTTCTGAACCCTGCTTTTCCTAGAAGTACGTATAGTAGAAAGAGGAGCGATATGAACCACTTCATCAGATTCCTTGGCTATTCGATTGCTGAGAATTCGGTCCTTGATAGCCGGATCGATGGAAAGACCTGCTTCCTGGATCAACTCAGCGGTCGATTTTACCTTAGAGAGCTTTGGCGCGGTGGAAACGGATGATAAACGGCCATTTTCCTGAGGAGGGACTTTAGGAGAATGCCCATTAGAAAGGGGTGGAGGTTGAGCAGTATTGGCTTGCGAAGAAATGGAATCAGACGATTTTAGCTTTTTAGCAGGATGAATGATAGGGGAGTCCTGATGGCTGTGGTTATTTGTAATGGGTAAGGAGGATTGACTTCGATGGGGTTTAACGTGGCCATTATATTTTTGGATCAGAGGGGAATTGGAAGAAGTGGGTTTCGCAAAACCATTAAAGGCGGTCTTGCTATTATTATCATTACTACTAATACAACCTCCACCATTAGCAGAGGATTTGTGCTGAGCTGGAATGACAGTTGTGACACCTGAGTTGGGAACAATGAGCTTTTGCCAAGTTTTAATAACAAAACGGATTCGTTTTTGTAAACGCGAGTCCACTTGGTGTCGAACAGATTGTAACATCTGCGCAGCTCCAGACTCCTTCAATACATCAATTGTCATGGGGTAAACTTCGAGTTCATCCACGGCTCGCTCTATTGAAGCCGCATCAAGAACCTTTAAGGGATAAAAAACACCCAATTACTCTCAAATCAATCATCTTTAATGAATAAAATGGAGTAAGCGCGTGAAGAACTTATATAGAGACCACGAGACATGTAGGGATCAAATATACACCGCACTTAAAGAAACTGTCAGACCAATAAGAGCTCAGAACGAGAAAACCAACCAATGGATAGAGAAACAGGTAGGGAACCAATGAAATCCGACACAAGGAATGGATGGAATATAAATACGCGCTTATGACAAGCAGAAAAGCCAGCCTTGCGTGCAGCTTAGAGCTCGCGCATGCCTGGGTGGTTGTGCGCACGTCACGATAGTGCGTGCGTCGGTGCAACCGCCAAGAAGAGATAGGCGTAAGCTAAAGCCTACAAGCTAGAGAGACGGACATGTAGCCATATGCTACGGTATACAAATGCATTTTAAGGCAGAGGCATCTCTGCCGCTAAAACGGAGGGAGGGCCTACTGCACCACCTCGCTTTTTACATTATTAATATTCGGTATATTCACTGTCCTGAGCTAGCTCCCAATAAATTACATCCCGAGATAGAATAAAACAATAGAAACGTTTAATTCATCAGAAATTTATTAGCGAGAAAAATGTATTAAGACGGAACAAAGAGCATAGTACGTTAGAACGTTTAGGGTTCTATGGGATGCATTGCTAAAAATCATTGTCACCAAGCAAGGGCCGTGTTAGTGGAGAAGCAGGGAAGGGGAAGGTGGGAAAAGCGGAGGGAGAGATGATTATGAATTATCACTATATGTTGCGCAAATGGCATATAACGAAATTAAGACGATAAAATTACCCTGTAAGAAAAGAAGTACGTAACCAAAAGGAAGGACTAAACAAAAGACCATCCTACGCATTAAAGACAATAAAAAAACGAATTCGAAATTATTTAGTATTCAATGAGATAAAAAAGTGAATACCAAACCTGAAAAATGAGAAATTACCCGACGGACGATCGAGGGGTTCTGAGATCATACAAAGCACCAATGTGATCCCAAACTTCGTAACAAATGGGAAGGAACAATATCGGAAAGAAACTAGATAATCGAGAAATAAGATGTGCAGTAAATAAAAAAGTGGGTCTACCACAGTGGGACAAACTATCTCTACAAGGAAAACTCACCAAATGTTAACATCTCTGATCAATGTTTCGAGATAACAAAATGACCAGTCCAAAGAAAAACCAATACAGTAAGTGTGTGACTAAAAGAACCCCTTTACTCCCGCATAATTGAAAGAGAAGTCCAACTAAGCAACAAAGAAGATCTAAGGTCTTGGGACGGAAAAAACAAAAGGTTAAGCGCACAAAGTCACGGAACCCGTCGAATAACGAAATACTAATTGAAAAGAATGAAACTAATAGAAAATGGGATAAGTATACACATACTATCGCCATACAACCATCGAACAATTTCTAAAACCATCTTAAATCCTGAGGCATAAAAGACAGCAAATTTTATGTAAATCGTTATCAAATATATGATAACAACATAAACTTGCTTGATTTGAAGAATTAATTCCTCTTCTCAAAGCTAACATTATTGATTCCAGAGCAGAATTCATTTCTGGAAAAAATATAAATCACAAGCAAGACCGCTAACACGATACGCCCGTAGAGCGAACGGCCATTTGAGAAATACACATGTAGTTATTAGTATTTAGTCGGCTCAAACAAAATTTTTACTGCTTTTATTAATATATGCAGCTTTAGAAATTGTATATTTCTATCGGTTTATAAAAATTATTATTAATAAATGACGTTGAAATTATTTAAATTATATTTTATGACATAGTTTGCCAATGCTTAATGTGTGATGATCTGCGCATTTTGTTTAACATTTGGGTCGCTATTTAAATTCTGTTGAGGTATCTTTGTCATAATTAAATTATCCAAATGTGGAATGCTTTTATGATTATTTTCTTTATTTAATTTCATTTTATCCATTGTTTTCAGTCAGTTTAATACTTTCATTTCTTTTTATGTAATTTACTGCACATCACATGGATGATTATTCCATTTTGGTTTATATATTTCAACATTGGTTATTTTTTCATTGCTTTTCCTTATGTGCTAGTTTTTCCTTTATAGTAACTAGCTATTGCATAGAATGGTTCTCACTACATCATCGCTGCGTAAGTTCAGCAAAAGCGGCTCCAAACCCCTCCCTTCTGAACCAGGATCGAAAGTACGACATTCTATTCCTGGTCCGACTTCTCCGGGAAAGTTCTTTTCCCTTCTCATCTATTCTCTACTTCGCAAACCCATCTTCGTGAATCCATCGGTAAAAGCCGGTGTGTATCTTTGTATCGCTGCTGCGTGTTCTCTCCTTTTCGATTTTATTAAAGCTCCCCCTTGCTATTTCTCACAAAAACGAAATGCCCTAAATCTTATTTTTGTGAAATGGGGTTGGGCATGGACTTTTTGTAGTTTGGCTACTTTCATGCTGATCTCGACTTTTATATATACTGGTGGAAATAAACGGCTCATCAGGGGCCATCTCATGAGACTTTTATTCGGGTCTGCCTGTTGGTGAGTTTTCTCTGTTCTTATTAGGTTTTTCTTATTTACCTAATATTATCTCCTGTATTACTTTTTACTTCGTTCCAATGGATGCTACTATTTTGTGAAACTTTCAGTCTTACTTGGTTTATTTTGGACAAATTATTTCACTTTCTCTAATCGCATGGTTTTGAAGTTTTCTTGCTTTGGCTGGCTATGTTTCTATACCTGCTTTTTGGAAACCAGATGCGGTTTTTAATATTTTGCTAGGCCTTACTTGAGTACTTTTCGTGTTTGTTGAAATAACCACAAAAATTTTTTCTTCCGTTTGCTTTCCTCATTTAGGTGTGAATAGGTCCGCATCTGCCTTGAGGTTAACTACAGCTCTAGTTACTGATGTTTGATGATCTTGTGTCGAAATAAAAAAAATTTTAATTTTCCTCTAAGCCACTTTAAATTATGGCCTTGTTTTCTTTATCTTTTCATGTTATGCAGAGACTTTGTGACAACCGAATTTTAATTGCCTTCTTAAGTTGCTGGTCGATTTGTTTCCGTTTTTTGCCCTTCTAAATCAATTTCTATTTTCCACAAATAATCTCTCTATCCACGCTCTTTTGGCACGGTATTCACGTGACATTGTTCCTCTTCTATCATGTTTGCTTTGAGGTTCGTGAAAACCAGATCAAAATGGCCATCAATGTTGTCTCTTTAACGTCGTCTAGGTTGCTCTTTTTCGGCGCTAACACAGTTAAAGTGTTATCCTTGGCTAGATGACATTTTCCCTTTTGTTGATTATTCGTTAACTCGCTCCAGTTTTCTTGTTCTCTCGGAGCTAAAGCGCCCGATGTTTTTCTGTGTGAGTCTTTGTGTGATTTCTAGGGCATTAGTAGGGGGGGGGGGGGGGGGGGGGAAGGGGAGGGGTATAGCAATATCGATTGCTAATACGTATCCTTTTGTCAGCATGCCTAAATGTCATTTGTTTATGCTAAATTGCAGCTGATGTGTTCTAGAATCAAGATTACCGGAGCTCATGTGCCTTATCCTCCTCTTCTGATTAAGTTGATCGACTTAGTGTAGTAGATCACATAAAGTGAACTGAGGGGTCAACATCATTGTTTTTTATAAGATAAGACTCTTTGTCCTTTTTTACTTTTCTTTTATAAAAGGACTTTGATCGTCTTCCCTCGACTTCACTTCTTACCATTATTAACGATCACGGAAATGTCAAATTCAGGAGGGAGATTTTTAAGACGGCGTATTGCCCCCAATTTTTACTAAACGAACCTTTTTTTAAATCAGCAAACGGTCGTGTGTGTCCGGGAGCACACACGCGTATTTTGGAATTATGGGCTGCTCCTCTTAAGATCCTTCAATTATGTGGTTGTATTTGTGTTTAATTTCTTCTTTTTAATGTGACCGATTTCACGGCACAATGAATTGGGTAAAAGGCCGTAAATATATATATATATATCTTAAGAATGAAATAGGGTTAATAAAAAGACTACTTTATTTGATTTTTTAGGTTGCATGAAATTTACCTTCTAGGTAGTTAACGTTTCAAAATTTGCACTTCTTTATTCGTCTCCTTGGTTTACCGAGGGAATTCTTCTCCATTGGCTGTTTGGTTAATTTGAGAACATTGATTTTGCTACGTAAGAAAGAGCAGAATGACCTCTAACAACAATCTTAACTTAAGCTTTTTTAATTTACATAATTATCAATCGGCAATACAAACTTACTCTTGAATGTGTCCTCAATCTTTCTAACACCTCGTCTATTGACTAAACGTCTTATTTCTAAAGGAAGTTATTGCTTGTTATCAGTCGTTTACCCGTTTAAGCTCGTGTTCTACTCATCAGTCCGTGTGTAAGATGTTTCTGGTTGAGAATGTGATCTACCCCCCCCCCCCCCCCCACCTCTTTGTTGCTATTTGTGACTATCCAACTTACTGCTTGTACAGCATAAGAGATGGCAAATATGCTATCAAGCCTTTTACTTTGTACTCCGTGTTTCGAGGTGGGGACTATTCATGGACTGCATGTGTGTATAGATTCACCCCTGCAAATTCGCTAACACAAAATTCGATCGATTCGTATTAAATTATAGTCATTGCGGTACGGATTGTGAACGATCATATTTGCACTGAATTTGTCATAGCAAAATGGGGAATATCTCTTTTGGATCAATAGATCAATCTTAATGTCAAATTTTCGCAAGTTGAGCTTGAGCGAGTTCATGCCAGTGTTTTTTTCAGTTTCTATTTTCAATTTGGCTCTACTAATATCACTAAAAAACTTACGATTTCAACTTGCCTCGCCTATCTGGCCAGTTCTAAACGCCTTTTTTCGTGTCTCACCCCAGGTACTGCTGTACAGGTTTCTTCAACACAGTGGAATCAAGTTTTGGCAATTGTTATAACTACAATGGGACAATCATTCGACCACCTACAACCCGTCCTTTCAACCGTCGAACTTGTCGAAATGTGAAGGGCTACTGGATGGGATTTGATATCTCGGGCCACTGCTTCCTTCTAACAATGGCCAACCTCTGGATTCTTGAAGAACTTCGAATCATGCGCTCTTGGAATGTGCTGGGGGCTTTGTTGGACGTTTCTACTCACGCGGACAGTATGGACTGTTTTCCAGAGCCACAAAGGCAGGCTCCAAAGTTACCCAACGTGCCTCCAGAGACTGTGCAATCTATGCGTTCCGCGTACTCCCGTTTGACTCTCAATTTGCGAACTGTTTTCTGCATCACTGCCTGTATTTCTCTAATCTGGGACTTTATGTTCCTTATGACGATTGTGTACTTTCATTCAATGCCGTCCAAACTCCTTGGGGCATCTATTGGAATATCCTGTTGGTTGATCTGCTATCGAGGAATATTCCCGAACCTCACTGTGGGATCTTTTGGGGGACTTTGTCCAGGAATGCCCGGGGATGGACCGGTTCATTTTGTTGCTAAGCGTTAAGCAGTCAATTTCTTCTCTTGCCTCTTTTCGCCTTCAATCATTTACCATTTTTTTCTGCGTTTACTCTGAGAATAGAGAAGATGTACAAACTTTTCGATTGTGCATGACATGACCTAAAATATTTATGAGTGCTTACTTTTTCGCTGATTTGAAATCCAATTTCTTTTCTCTGATAACTCAATTTGGGAAAATTGAGGAGACCTCAATGTCTCCATACCTCCTTTTGGATTGACATTATTGATCCAAGTTGACCTCAAGTAATCTAGAGCACGATTCGTCTTCTTTACTCCCAACAAACTCCAACCTGAGTTTGACCCATGGGTAATCGTTCTCGTTTTGCCATGTTAGAGCGCATGTGTTCGATTTCCACTGGCGTACACTTAGAGAGTGGATTGCCCATTTGCACTCCCCATCCAAGATGAGCAGGGGCTTGAGAATTATTACGAATGTAACTCTCAAGAGCAATTTTGAAAAATTTTTCCAACGATAATACCGAGGATGGGGGTGGGGTGATGGAACTTTATAGAATCTCCACTTCTACCGCTGACTTCATTCTGCTTACTGAACGTGCACCGTTGGGCATCATACCTGTGACCTCAAATGAGCATCTTGATCTCTACAACACCAGTGCACTTTGTCATTTTGATTTAAATTAAGAAATTAAGTAGTTGGAGAGATGTAAATTACGGCTCTGAGGAACGAGATTTCATTGAAATTCAACTTTGCTGGATGCCTCCTCGTTCTTTAGACGTTGACTTGAGATATTGTCGACGCAAAGGTCCCTTAGGTGTTCGTTTTAGAGGTCGTTGAACCAAAGTACACCGGAGGACATCTTTCTTAGTTATACATCGCTCAATCCAATCTAAAGGTGCAGGAAACAATACATGTGAAGATGCTCTCATTTGCAGAAGATTTTCTTGGGGAGTTTGGGGGGGGGGAGGTATCTAATCGACGTAGCGGTAGGTCAGGCGACCTATACTGAATCATTGACTTTCCGATTATTTAACTGTGAAGGTATTACGTATTTGAGCTATTTATGGCTTTATCAACTTCCATCATCGAGTTGCATTTACGACCTATCACGATTACGTTTGGATCAAATACTGATTCATCGACCTCCTGTCTTAACTGTTAACTATTTAAGGGAATTCGGGAATCAGGCATATTGCCAGTGTGGCATCGGAAACAGACTGATATATAGTTTATGGAAAGCACTTGCCAACAACTAGACACACATGAAAAAAATATATATATTGGACGAGTAAGAATAGAGGGGGAGGGGGGGGGTTGGGATTTATAAATAGTCAATCTTGTAAATGGCCATGTGATAGCCCGAAAAAATTCCTTGTAGACACTTCCTACAGCAAAGGGAAGACAGTCCTTGAAACCTTTCGAGACATTGCCTTGTGGCAAGTTCAAACACTTCACAATCGAGTTTGCAATCGATGCTCAAGGAAGGTTTAACGCATGATTAATCAATTGGTGATTATTTGACTAATTAACTTTAATTAAAACCCAATATAATTAACTATTTGCTTCTAATAGCCACAATCATATTTGTTCCTAAATGCCTATTACTTAACCAATCAATGAATAGTAGGATAAAGGCACCAACACAATAACTCCACTCATTGGACACTTCCAAAATACAATCCTACATCCCAATCACTCGCAAAAAAAGTTTTAAAAGATACAAATACCTTTATTAATTAATTAAATAAGGTGTAAGACAATTCACAAACTACAGTTACAAGTAGTAAAAGCACGAAACGTGAAATACATCAAGATTGGCTGCGCAGATATATATGTACAGATGAGTATAGTTCGATCAAGTAAAAGTATTATTAATATTATTCATATGACATCACCATTATTAGGATCAGAATCACCAGGGTTTGTTGCTATTGGAGGCTGATGGGAGAGAACTGTTGACGTTTCATTCCTCCCTCCAGGTTCCACGGAATTCGATGACGGAGGATGATTTTGGTCAGTTCTTTCGTGAGAGTCGGATAATCTTGATTGAGAAACTGCAACAGTGCCACCATTCAGCTGGGAATCATCTGGGGGCTCCGGTTTAGCAACGAGCAAATTACTATCGAGATTCCGTATTCTCGCTGAATTACTACTGGGGGGAGCATTAATCACACTACTAACAACATTACTAGTAGTAGTAGCGGTGGTGGCTGTATTTGCAGTTGAAGAGGTATTCACAATTTGTGCAGCAGGGGCTACTACCGCATTAAGCACTCTCACAAGTTGTTGAGGTCGTTTTCTTGTCCTGAGAATTGATGGATGAAATGCACGAGGGTTAGGGGGAGGGGGAGAGGCAGTAAGATTTCTGGTATTCTGGAGAACATATACTGTCCTTATTGGAGGATTAACCACGGGAAGAAGCACTTGTTGTTGTTGTTGTGTTGAGTTAGAACTCGGAATAATAAGTGTTGTATTAGCTGTAGTAGTTTGAGGTGGAGGAGGTCTAAAAGTAGAGGAAATAAGATTTGTAGTTCGCGGATCAGCAGGAAAATGATTTGCAGAACTGAGAATGGGTGCAGTGAGAGTGTGAATAGAAGGCGTTGAGGGAGATGATATTTCCACAGAATTACTAGGCTCTTCATTTGGAAATGGCGGCAATAAAGGAAGCATGTTTTGAGGCATAAGTAATTGGAAAATCGATTCAATCACCTCCTCTTCCATTTTATACTCCCTCGGAGGTGGATCCAATAAGGGCAAAGTCTTAAATTCAAGTTTGTAAAGGAACTCCACAAGTCGTCCATGTTCCAACTTTATGTTATTTAACATCTCTTCACCGATGCCTCTAACAACCTCATTATACATCACCCTCGTCCAGTGCTCAATAAGACCAAAGAGTTGCTTGAGTGTCTTCTTCAAGACGACCATACTGTCCTTGGCATTAACATCCGCGGACTTGTTATTAAAGGCCATCCACCAATTATCACTCAGACATCTTCGTGCGTGCGCAAGGGCATTACGAAAGTATGTAACCTGTCTGGTCATCTTAGGAATAATATGCATTACATTACAATATCGGAGTTGTAAGGAAGTTCGCTTGAAAGTGAGATGTTTAAGCGCAAGCCTAGCCTCTTCGTAAGTGACTATCTTGTCGCCAGACTGTTCAAATTTTGAAAAACCATTTCTAGAATCCAAGTCAATAATAGTTTCAAAACCCAGACGAAGCAACTGGTGAGCAACAAAGTCCCCATTTCGATTGTGGGGTTGATAGAACATTTTCAGACTATTCACAGTCATATAGGTGAAGAATTCATGTGCTTCGCTGACAGATTCCAACAGACCCGAGATAGCAGTGAGAATTTGGAATTTGAAGAGAGCAAGAATGTCCTGCCTTGCTTCATTGGGGGAGGAGTAAAGTAGGCGTCGACTTTCATCCTCCTCGGTATACTCATCCGGTTTATGAGTACGAAGGAAATCAGCCTGCAAACATGCACCTGCTATTAGCAATTTCGGAGTATTTTCAGTCAGAATTTTCAGATTTGAGATAGCTTGACTATGCACTTGGCGAAGTTGCGTAAAGACGTCATAGTTGAAGAGAAGATCATCTTCCTTCTCCTCAATCAAACGAATTTTACTTCTCAATTCGGCAATTTCACTCGGAGTAGCATTACCCTTGCCGATATAGAAGTGCACAAATAGACGATAAAAGAGGTAGCAGATAAAACCCATCGATGCAAAATGGAGAGTGTATCTAGATCCACAGGCAACGGCGAAATCCTTCAGAACTGGATCGAGTAAAGAAGTCAAAAGTTGAAGGGGTTCTTTTGCCAACGGCAGAGCAAGGATAAGAGATGTTTTTGCAGGTGCTTTTGTACATATGAATTCTTGCAAAAAACGCGCCTTTATGGGACAGAAAAGGTCGGAGCGTTGAACCTTCCATGGATCTATAGTGATGGCCGATGGAGGAACAGAAAGCTGGGAGACTGAAGAAACAGCAGCGCTAGCAAAAGAACTTGGATCAATAACATTTATCCATGAACGAAAATGGGAGAATTGTGGACCTGTTAGTAAACGGGTTATCTCATTGTACAAATTTAGAGAAGAGATGGGAACAAGAGGTAGAAGAGGTTTCAATAAAAAACCCTGAGGGAGGGAGAAGATCGATTCGGACCAATTATCAGGTATTCTTTGAAATCCCCCGTCTGTCCTTACACGAACATCCTGATACTCAATGAAATGAATCTTCTTTTGGCAATCATCAAGCAATTGATCGAAGAGCTTTCGAGAATCCTCCTGTAAACCACCTCCCACATTTAGCAATTTGATCCGCAGAACATCACCAACTAGAAAACACAGTTCCCCACTGAAAAGTCAGGAAAAATTAAGAGGTAAAATCCAAAAGGCCACTGAAACTAAAAGAAGTAACAACGTGGGTTACCTAGAAGAGTTGGGCAAACGTGTTTCGACAAGATGGGGACGACCGAAAACACAGTCCGAAGGGACAAGAAAATCAGCGCTAAGAGCCAATACTGACATTGATGCAGCTATATCCTCAGACATCCCGAAGATTTTGAAGGCATTTTTAACCTAATTTGAGGAGGGAAAGGGGGTATTCCCATTAAAAGATCAAATGGAAAATAAGTAGCGAGGATGGCAGTCTTTGAGCGGGGACCAGTTGGGAACTCCATTTCCCTACCAGGAAATAGCCTCGAAATAGCATGCCGATTTTGAAGTTTATTTATTTATGGGATGTGCGATAGTCTTACCTCCACGTGGAGCATCCTGGGCAACGTATATTCATACGGCAAAAAAGTCAATTAACCGGCAGTTGACTTCTCACTTCAAACTACCACGACCCCCCCCCCCT
>UZAE01014236.1:0-15806 GCA_900617975.1 Rodentolepis nana | reverse complement strand
CGACGTAGATACCATTAAGGAAGAAGTTGAAAACGTATATCTCAAACATTTATTTATATCAAATGGCAGGCGTCTTGATGGTTATCATTAGCCCTTTAATTGACTTCAGGCTTCACAGAGGGGAGGAGGAACATCAAATTGAAAAAATTCGAGAGGGGAGGGAAACAGAAGAGTGTTTCAAAGATGTAAAAGAAACAGAGAAAAGGTGAGGGGAGTACTTTTGAAGGGGTCGAATATGACATACAGTGGGGTGATGGTAGTTTGAAGTCAGAAGTCAACTGCCGGTTAATAGACCTTTTTGCCGTATGAGTATACTTTGCCTAGGATGCACCACGTGAAAGTAGTTCTATCGTACACCCCATTTCTCAATCATTGGTTTTCGGTTGACGAATAATAAAAAAAACTTGAACAGTGATAGGTTTTTTTTACGGATGACCTTGCGTAGGCCCAGATGCCAAGTAATGGTTAATCGAACAAAATCAAGATGAAGTTTATCTGTGTTGCTTGAATGCACTAAATTAGTATGTTTGAGTTCGAAGCCATTTGCTTAAATTAATAGCCATGCAGAAATGGATCTCACTACACGGAACGCTGTTGATTCAAAGTGAAGAGTAGAAGTCTCCCTAAAACGAGAGTGCCAAATTCTACCCTCAATATTGGCCCTCCGTTAAATAACATTATTGCAATTGCATCAAGATGACAGTTGGTCTAGTTTTACGCATTCAAATCTCCATAATTAGTTGAGCTTGGGCCAACCAATTTCAGGAGCACATATATATATATATATATATTGACAAAACGAAAAAATTCTAGAATATGGGACTTTTAGATTGTTTGTAGTGTAGCGGATTGCTACGACAGTAAAGCCTGACTGAATCAGAAATCTCTATGGCAGATCCTCCGACATCTAGCTAGACTCGCAGAGCCAGCTAGGCTATAGCCCAGCTACGAAAGGAAACAGACGTGTAGCACGGAGCACGTCTATTCAGGACGTATATTGCGGATAAAGTGAGTGTGTACGCAGGGAGCTACTCATGATCAGGATGGGGGATTAGGTTAAACAGAGGTTAATGATTGGTCACTGTTTGTACGGCCGCACCTCCCAATCCTGGCGAGCAGACATGCAGGCATTCGATGACGCACAGAGCAATAACGTGTCCCACAGTAGTCATTGATCATCTGTTGGTAATAAATCCTGTATCGTTATTTTTAATAATGAATAAATACTAAATAAAATATTTATAATTAATTAATTAATAAAACGACAAAATTGGCTACAATAAATTGAAATAAATGCTTTGACAATGACTCGAGTTATACCATTTTTTTAATGAAATTTAACATTTATAATTCATGCTCTGGATTGAGCAAATGCCTTCAAATCAATTGTCAGTGCTTGCTGATCGATTTTCTAATCAATAAGCTCGGTCTCGACAACTCAATACATCCTTTATTTCAATAATTGAAAAAATTGAGCATTCTATGATGATGATGGTATTATTAAATATTTGAAATGATAAAAGGAAAGTAAGCAAACAATTCGCCTACTCTGTTGATAATCTAATTAATACTAATCAAATCAATATACACGGCTTTAGGCAACGTGAAGAGGAGATGAACAAGCAGATGGAAGAAATGGCCAGATCAGTTGTCAACGAAGCCATTTCCTACGCTATAGCTGAGCTAAAAGCCGAGGCAGCTGAAGCCACCAAGGCCATTTCAGGAAATGAAACGGTTGCTTGCAAAGCTGCTAAATATCTCGCCCACATTTCAGCCAGGAATGGAATCAAAACCGATGACAGTAAGGCGGTGGTTGGGAGTGCTCTAGCAACTTCCAGAAAGGTGTTTAATAATGCCGTCGAGAACATGGCACTATCTGCCCCCACTGAGGTGAGTCAACCAGGATTTTTTATTCTTGAAAAAAAAAACTTGAATTCCTTACTTATAATGAGGCGCAATATTTTTTTTCAGTGCCCTTTAAAATCACAGTCGGAAATTCTTAGTGTTCTCTCAAATGCTGCCTCCGATATAGCCGGTAGAGAAAAGCGACGCGCTCGATTGGATGCAATTATGAGTAGAGTTCGTACAAATAGTGAAAATTCAGCCATTAGTAACGGCCATGACAAGTCGATTGCTCCACTTACAATAGCCGTCAGTTGTGCTAACAACGTGGAGGAAGAGGATGCAAAGAGGTACCATTTGAAACCCTGCGAGGCGATTAAGTCGATGCTGGAGAAAGGACGACTTCCAGGGAATTGTAAAGCCGCTGTTCTGTTGAGAAACCGGATTGCAAAGTATGAACAGATTACTCCAAGTAAGTTATTACCGATACACTGGCTCAGATGCTAAAATGCGTTCGAATCAAAGCAATTTCCATTTGTAATAGCACATTTGAGGTCATTTGTGTGTTTTCACACTTAAATCTTGGAGCACAAATCACCATTCGTCTTAAAGTGGTAGAAAAGCTGTTACCTTACCTGAAATTCTTTCTTCTAAATCCGTAAAAATAGTTGAAAGATCGAAATAGTAAGAAGGGAAACATCTCTCATTTCGTGTCTTTAATTGGCCACCGACAACACTGTATCCTCGCCGTCACATAATCAAACAACTTCTCTATTCGAGATGAGTAAAATTATCTTAAACTTTAAATAGTAAATAATAAAAAAGCATGACTAAGCATGAGATAATTATGAAATGCGGTACAGTTTTTGGCTTAGCTGTGAACTCTAAATTCATGAGGAGTGGAGCTCTGCTAAGGGGAAGCATTGAAGCAATGGAAATGAGGATCAGAAGTTCGTTGGACACAGGCGTCCCCTGGGCTGCGAAGTAATCATGTCAATTGTTTTTCCCTACTTGCCCTTTCATTTTAACATCTCGCTCACCAAACAAAAGCTTATTTTTTTGCTTTTTTTTTGGTGATCGATGTGCCAATTCCTCCTCTTGCTACTGTAACTCGAAAAGTGCAGTTGACCCAAAGGAAACATGAAAAGTCGTGTCACCACAGAAAGCGCCTACAATTTGGCACGAGAGGAAAGCCATTCACGTAATTACTGGTCTTAAGCATTACCAGGAGGTACTTGTGCCTAGACGTTAGACAAAGCTTGCTGACGCTATGTAAAGGCGTCTTAACCAAACGGCCTTCAAGATTCATGTAACGTAGCTCTCCTTTTTATTTGCTCACATAATTACTACCATTTACAGTGAACTCTTTCCTCTTCGATACATGCCTCTCTTCCAGAGGCATATTAAACTTGGTTGCAGTTAGTTTCGCTTCTGGGGGGGGGGGGGGGACAATTTAATAGCCATTACAAGACATTTCGGTAAAAACATATGAAATCTGACTCTAAAAGAATCCTATGGGAAGAGCTGTGTTTCATAAGCATTAACCATTTTCCAATCAATCAATAAATCAATTTCCAAGTGCCCAGAAAACGGAATTAAAATACTCCTAAAGTTTTTTTCTTATTCCAATGCCCATTTTGTGCAGAATATTAATAATAATAAATTAATAAATTACTCGCCTCTATTTTCTTCTTTCTAGTTGAATTGTGCTCCCCTTTCTCGGAAACATCCAATACCAGTGAGCTTGAAACGGGGACTGTTATCGAACACAGGTTTGTTGAAAGTATTTCAGACGAGGCTAACTTTGCTTACTTTCTACTTTCCTCATTTGCAACGTGCTTCGTGGCTTGTAGATTGGGTCAAAATATCGCCATTTCTCACAGTCTTCATTTGTTATGTCTATCGAAATGGGTTTCAGAAATAACTTGAATTCATGGTGTTAAACTTTACCAACCTATTTAAATACCATTATTTTAGCTTAATATTATTATTTCAAACGGCAGGCTTTATGATATTTATCATTAGCCCTTAAACTTTAACTTCAGCTTCCCCCATGGGTGGGGGGGGGGTACATATATAGCAGTTAATTAATAGTAGTTCATTAGCTATCTTCTTGCTACCCAGTATCTCTGGCTTTCCGTCGTTGTCTTTGTCTTTTTTTGCTTCCCAGTATCTCTGGGTTTCCGTCGTTGTCTTTAGGGCTGGACACCGAATCAGGTGGGTCTTCTCAAATGTAGGTTACATAGAGGGCATGTGGGTTGAGTGTATACGTAGGTTACCGAATCAGGTGGGCCTTCTTAATTTCCTCCTGTAGGTTGCATAGGGGGCATGTTGGTTGAGTGTATGCTTCCAATCTGTGAAGGTGTTTTGCCAAGCGATTGTGTCCGGTACTTAGTCTAAACTCAGCAACGGCTTCGATTCTTCGCCAGTCGGCTATGTCAGAGAGTGCCACTGTTCACTGTTTCTCCTTTGTTCGAGCTTTAAGTTCGTTGAGGTCTGGAATTCTCTTCTGATTAAGGCCTTCATTGTGTGGAACGACATCGGCCGGTCCATGCATTGCAAAATCGTTGTCATCTTCTTAGCAAGTGTGTCAGCAAGCTCATTTTCTTTAATGCCACGGTGATCAGGAATCCATTGCAGGACCATTGTTTTGTTTTTCTCTTTCAGCAGCTGATAGAGTTTTCTACATTCGTTTATCTCAGATGTTTTGGGTGGCACTCTGTTTCCGATTGAGTTTATTACTGACTGTGAGTCCGAAAGTATCACCGCTTTGGTGAATTTCGTATCCAGGTAACATAATTGGCATAGTGCTATCCTAATGGCCCCTATTTCTCCTTCGAAAGCGGATCTATTGTGTCTCGCTTCTATTTTAGCTCAATATTTAATTTCACTTTAGCCCTAATGTTCATATCGTCGAAAAATCCCCGAACTCGTTGGAAGATAGTGGAAATGAGCAGGACNCTTCTCTGCAATATCTCGTGTTGTGCTGTGACGATTTGAATCGATAATGGCCTTGATATGGGTTTCATCCACTTCGACTGGGCGGCCAGATCGTTGTGAATTTTTCAGTGAAAAATCACTGGAATGAAATCTTTCAAACCAATTTCGACACTGCCTTTCTTCCTCACGGCTTCATCTCCATATACGGCACATAACTTCTTTTGTGCTTGCGATGCGTTCTTGCCTTTTCGGAAGTAATACAATAAAATGTGTCAGAAGTGCACGTCCTGTTCTTTCATTTTTAAATTGGGATAAAAACAAAACTAAAGAACTAAACAAAAAGAATTTTTTACTAATTAACCTAGAAGCCCATAGAGTAAGAAAAAAATATAGGTTAGATGCTCTGGCCACGTTAACGAAACAAAAGAAAGTATAGAGTGAATCGGTCAACAAAAACGGCAATGACTTAGTTGCCAACCCAATAGATCACTAGAAATCGGAGTCTCTCAAGCATATTCCAAAGTCCTCATGTTAGGAGAGTATTGTGTCCTCGATTTGCGAAAGTTTGGGTAACCGGAGCCCATTGGCAACTATTTGAAAGATGATGATGATCAACTGGATTGATATACGCGGATCAATAGTCCGTTCTCCAAGTTCTGTGTCAAGGGCGTGTTAAGCTACTTAATATCTCATTTATTCTACCTCTATTTCTCAATCATTATTAAACCAACTTTCAATAAGCACAGGTTACTGTGGGCTTGAACTTGCTTTGCACCTCAGGTGACGAATCAAAGAATTTAATTTTTTGGAATATTTAAATACTTATTATATATAATGCAAATGCAAAACCAAATGTAGCTGGGCTTTATGGAACCTCCTTTGAATCACAAAAATTTTGCTAATGGGGAGGAAAAGTTTAAATGTTTCAACATAGTACAAGGCAAGAGAATTTTATTATTATTATTAATTAAAGTCTAACAAATTGCTTAATATCGGAGTCTAATCACCACTCCTGCAAATTACTAGTGCGAATAAAACTAAATTTCTGACACTCGATTCTTAAAAAGAGTCAACTGTTTCAAGCTGGCCATATAACTTTACAATTTAGGGTGATTTATATATTTTGTGAACATTTAGTCAATCAAGCTCACCTCAATGTCACTGTAAGGGCTCGAACCGAAGACCATTAGCAAACGTAGCGGACAATCTAATTCGACATTTAATTATTTACCTTGAAATATAAAAATGTGTATATATTTAAATGCAAATAGTAATTACTTTAAAAATTATTTCGAAAAACTTTAAAGCGTCAACATTTCTCGCCTGATCATCTCAACGACAATTTGCTTTCAGTGCAACATGATCCACTCAATACCAAATTACTTGGGACATTATGGGGTGTGCGATAGACTTACCTCCACGTGGTGCATCCTGGGCAACGTATACTCATACGGCAAAAAAGTCTATTGACTGACAGTTGAGTTCTTACTTCAAACTACCATCACCCCACTGTATGNCTGTGAAGGTGTTTTGCCAAGCGATTGTGTCCGGTACTTAGTCTAAACTCAGCAACGGCTTCGATTCTTCGCCAGTCGGCTATGTCAGAGAGTGCCACTGTTCACTGTTTCTCCTTTGTTCGAGCTTTAAGTTCGTTGAGGTCTGGAATTCTCTTCTGATTAAGGCCTTCATTGTGTGGAACGACATCGGCCGGTCCATGCATTGCAAAATCGTTGTCATCTTCTTAGCAAGTGTGTCAGCAAGCTCATTTTCTTTAATGCCACGGTGATCAGGAATCCATTGCAGGACCATTGTTTTGTTTTTCTCTTTCAGCAGCTGATAGAGTTTTCTACATTCGTTTATCTCAGATGTTTTGGGTGGCACTCTGTTTCCGATTGAGTTTATTACTGACTGTGAGTCCGAAAGTATCACCGCTTTGGTGAATTTCGTATCCAGGTAACATAATTGGCATAGTGCTATCCTAATGGCCCCTATTTCTCCTTCGAAAGCGGATCTATTGTGTCTCGCTTCTATTTTAGCTCAATATTTAATTTCACTTTAGCCCTAATGTTCATATCGTCGAAAAATCCCCGAACTCGTTGGAAGATAGTGGAAATGAGCAGGACTCTCGAGAAGGTACTGATTGGAATACCTCCAGCACCTCGACAACCGTGGCCGTCTGTTTCCCGTTAAATCGTCGCATTCAAACCGATGAACTGTTCCCAAGCCAACATTCCAGTTGTTCCGATGTCAGCACTAACTCAGGTCCTACTAATTAGGTTGGTCATCTACTTACTGACACTTTCGTTACTGCCTTTTGCATTAGTTACTAATATCCTATTGTTTCCACATTTTTAAGGCTGCATCTGGGTAACGAGGAGACTACACCTGCACCCTCTTAACAGGTTTTAAAATGGTATTAATTGACTTTATTCTCTTGAAAATACACGCCTTCTTCCATCTACAATTTCACTCTCTATGCAAATATATTAGGAAATAAAAATTTTACATAAATACTTGTTTTTTATTGATTATTGGCAAAAAACAGCGAGGACTCGCGAGTTAAATAAGATTATGAAATTCAAAATTATTACAAGTTAGATTTAGATGTGCATAGTAGCAGTGTTACCTTACTAATTTGTGACAAAAAGTCTATTAACTGGCAGTTGACTTCTGACTTCAAACTACCATGACCCCACTGCATGCCATATTCTACAACTTCCACAGTACTCCTCCTACCTTTTCTATACCTTTGTGACTGTCTCCTTTACATCCTTAAATCACTTTTTCTGTCCCCCACCCCTCGACTTTCTGTTACTTCGATGTTCCTTCCCCCTGTGAAGCCCGAGGTCAACTACAGGGCTAATGATAACTATCAAAACGCCTGCCATTTGGTATAAATAAATTTGTGACATATTGGTAATCTGAGCATTCACCATAGTCATGCAGAATGTGATGGTGGCTTACGCCAAGGGTAATTGCATTGTCAGAAAATAGAATAGCAACAACAAAAAATACGCCCTTGGCTCAAACCTTACAAGTACACCAGGACCCCGGCTGAATTTCCTGATATAAATTGACCTTGAAGTTAGCTTCTCTAAGTCCTCATTAGTGAGAACACGGAAAGCTTGATAATGCGAGGCAAGCACTTCTACCATAAAGGAATATTGAGTAAAGAATGACTAAGTTTTTCAACGTGTCTGAAAAACACTTGGGTCAAACTTTTAGTCGTGGATAGTGAAATATTATTATTGATTTATTATGAGCCGCTGAACTATTGAAATATTTACGATGATGTAACGATCAAAAGCACTTTTGATTAATTAGAGAGGGGGGGGGTAAGTTGTCTGAGATATATTGAAATTAGGCAAAGAAAGGTAGCAGGTGGAAACTCAAAGTTTCCATTTTATGGAGCCATAAAACAGGAGATGCCTGGATAAATGGTGGGTTTAGTCAAATTTACAGATGTCAAAGTTATTTATTTATTAATATCAAATGGCAGGTGTTTTGATAATTATCATTAGCCTTTAAGCTGACTTCGGGGTTCACAGAGGGAAGGAACATCAAAGTGAGAAAAATTGAAGAGGGAGTATCGTAGAGAGATTTAAAGATGTATAAGAGATAGACAGACACAAAGTTAGAGTGAAAAAGAGGTAAGATGAGTACTGTGTCGATTATGACATACAGTGGGGTGATGGTAGTTTGAAGTCAGAAGTCAACTGCCGGTTTATAGACTTTTTTGCTATATGAGTATACGTTGCCCAAGGTGCACCACGTTGAGGTAAGTCTATCGCACACCCCACAGATGTCAAAGTAGTTATTATTAAATGATCTTCATGCGTTCGCACGGCCAGGTAGGGCATAAAAATACATTTTTAGAAATATGTACCTTGTACGACTGCCTCCACTATTCCCATACACCTTTCCATGCAAAGAAGCCTCTAAAATGTCGGCGATGAAAGATGTCGGCAAGAATTCACCAAGTATTTATTTTAATCATGTTGCTCATGAAGAATGCAAGAAATTCGATTTGGCGGTCTAATCTTTGCAGGCGTGAACTTTACTATTGGCTTATAGGGGCCTCAAGTGCAGAAAATTTATTCAAATAAGGGGATTTAAAAGTTTTAAGCCTTCAAAAATGTTCAACCTTATTGAAAAAATAGAACGATGAAGCAATGTTAGTATTAGAGTATTTGATTGAAAAAAACTTAGTAAATTTGTTGCTTAAGAATATTAGTGCATCAGGCACTTTTACTACCTACTGCGCATCTGTTGGCGAATTTGATTAAATTCTAAGTGTTTGAATGATGGGGATATTCGTTAATCACATCATTGTGCAGCCATTGATTTGAAATAATAGAAATATCTTTTCACACAGAAAACAAATAGGAAGAGCGGTTGGATGGTGTATGTATTTTCGTGCAACTATTATATTCAGCATAAACTTGTTTAATTCATAAGGGAGTTTATCAAAATTTAATATTTCTGATCTGTGGATTTAATAAATGGGTACACAGAATTAGACCACTAAGTAATTTATTCTTTGACTCATTATTAATTATTTAATGCAATTATCTAATTGTAGCACCAAAAAGAAATTACTAAACATATTTGCTCAGATGAATAAAAATTGTTCTTAAGATTATCCATTTTCCGTTTTGAACATGAGAATACCGACGTGTTTTCGGAGGAAGACATTAAAGAATACATGTGAAAGATAGGACTTTTACAAGAGTAACTAGGCTTAGGCTAATTGAATAAGTGTACAAAAAAGCACGAATAGCACTCAATCATAACACGGAAATTCGAACCAGTCTAATTTAACCGTATATTCATTTAATCAAAATTGGATTTTATGACCTAACTATTAGTTTTAAAACCAATGACCAGTCTATTGCCGAAATCTTGTCCTTCTTCTTCATGGTGTCTGAGGCTTCTATCTGCATAAAGTAGACTACTTAACGTCAGAAAACACCAGCCTCTTATGGAAATAGAAAGACAAAATAAATTTATTGAAGACAGAGTCTAAATGAATTCTTATCAATTTAAAACAGAATAATCTATATATATATATATATATCAATGGTAATAAATTGAATAATATTTGTTGAACATTATTAATTTATTGCATTGGATTAAGTTATGTCAAAAAATAAATATTCATGAAAGGTGAGTTATTAATTAAATTAGAACATTCAAAAATTACAACAATAAATTAATAATATTCTAAACCAGAAAGACCATTTAGGCAGTTAATAATGGCACAAAATAATGGAATAATGTTTTTATAAGGTCGTTACAATCGCTCGTGGTCAATCATTTTCGTGTGAATACTTGTATTGTTGTGCTCATAATCTTATCCTTGATAAATGTCGTCTGCTACACAAAGGCTTCAGTCAAAAGAACAAACTTTGGCAGATGCCTATTCACCTCCCGCTAATTTCCTTGAAATTGATGTATGCAATCCCCAAATTCATGGTGAAGCTGGCAACCGTTACGTCGACTACGAGGTGAAGATGAAGGTACTTATTTTATTCCAATTTTTTTCTAATTATGTAGACAAATCTCCCCGTATTCCAATTTTCTGAGTCAAGCGTGAGGAGAAGATATCGTGATTTTGACTGGCTTCGTGGCGAGCTAGATCGAGAAAGCAAAGTGAGTGTTTTTTACATTTATCATGTTCTTATTTGAATCATGTTATTTAACACCATTTGAACTTTTTCTTAGATTATTGTTCCTAAACTCCCCGGTAAGGCTTGGAAAAGGATGCTTCCATTGCGTGCTGATGATGGCCTATTTGACAGGGATTTTATTGAGACCAGAAGAAGGGGATTAGAAGAATTTATCAACAAGTATGTTTCCTTTCCATTTAATTTTTATATTTTTAGGGTTGCCGGTCATCCCTTAGTACAAAATGAGAAGTGCCTTCATATGTTCCTCCAAAGTGATTTGATCGATCGAAATTACAAATCGGGTAGAATCACTATAGGTTGATTTAACTCTGCATTCTCAACTTATCCTGATCTCACTTTTAATTACATTTTCTGTCCATTGATTAACCCTTCCGGCTATTATATTTACTCTAAACGTGTAATTGTTGATTGCTTTTACTTCATTTTTTATCTTATCCTTTATTCTGCCATCGTTAGGACATTTTTTATAAGATTGTGGTGCAGAGTTCAATTTGTAGGTCTGCCACACAATCTCCCTGGAATGGCCAGTGGCTTTGGCTAATATTGGAAATCAGAAATGGGTCAGAAGTTCTCTATTATGAATTTGAGACCATTTAATTTCTAAAAGGAGTAAATTTTAGATCTGAAGATATAAACCTCGTTTTATGTCGGTCTTTATTTGGGGTTTCATCTCTTTTCGCATAGATTATTTTGTCGTTTTGATATTTATATTAAAGTCCTAGTTTGTTTGGGTATAACTTGGGTTTTTCATATGATCTCTTTTCGAATTCGTGACCAAAATAAATTTAACTATTCCCCTCCTGATAAGTGATATCTGGCGGTTTATGTGATTCAAATGGATGTCTTCATCAGGTGTTGATCTAAATTGTCCCTCTTGTTAATAATGACTTGGATACCCTGTCATCCAGTGTAATTGTTCCTATTATCGCTTTAAGATTAGGTAATGTTCCTTTTCTTATGATAAGATGAAAACGAATTTGGAAGTGCTCTTGTTTTGACCGACATATCATTTTTTACTAATCCATTTGATTTTGACATTGAGCTGAGACATAGTTTTATAATAAGATTGTGTTAAGTCAAATAGAGATGGACCTTTGGTGATAAACCCGGACTCTGTTATCTCATCGTTGTCAAATGCAGGCAACAAATGGTTGATCTGCAATTTCACAAACATTCGCATTTAATGCCGCCCCACTGGTGGTTGTATAAAAATTCTATCTGAGTTATTTAAAGGCGGTGATGGAGCAGCCAGGACAGCGAACATTTCCTAATTGATTTAATATACAACCTTTGTTGATTAATAGTTAAAGTAGTGTATTCGAATAACTCATCACTCATTTGTAGTGACAAATTTTGTTGCTCACTAGTAAGTAACGGACACTTGAACTTAGGAGATTAACATTCTGGTCGCATAAACACAGCCGTTAAGGGTGGTTTACAGTAATCAGCCAATGATAAAGTAAACATACATCAGGCCCAATTGGCTCAGATGTGTGCAGTCTATCTTGCTGCATTGGTTTTGTAGTTAATGTTTCTTCTGTCCCCATGCTTTCTATCTCTCAAGTTCAATGTTAGCTTAGATTGTTGAATCGATAAGAAACGAGATTGCCTAGTTAGAAGTTAGGGTTAGTAGATAGCCACTGCCTCAGGTCAGGCCGAACACCATTAACCGACGTCAACATAAGGGAGAGTAGAAAAGCATTGGCGAACCTTTAACCAGGGAAGAATCAACTAGTTACTTCACATAAACGGGAGGGGCGTTTGTTATTTCGGACGGTGTTGGCCGAGGAAACTGTGAATCCCATTAAGGGCTCATTCCGAGAACGTATAGTTGTTTTTTTTTACGATGACTTGTGGTCGAGGCAATTAGGTGTCAGAGAGTGCAAATGGCCTAGATAAAAGTCTGGCAGCGCATAGGGCTTCTTCATCATCCAGGTATATTTTCTAGAATGCTGATTTAGAACCTATAAGGGACTGCGGTAACCAGCCTAGGGCATCATGGCAGTATGTGTTAACGTAACAATGACGTAAGGCGTTGGACCACTGGATCACTTAAGGCGATAATTCTAGACGAGTGAATAGGGAATATCTCTATGACGCTAAGGTAGCTTTTATAACCCAGATAGACTTCCAAATTCGCCACTTAGCTCAGAACTCCGTCATAACGTGTGACTACAATTTATTACATTTTAAAAAAAGCATTCAAATTTGAGAATAATTAACAGTGAACAACAAGACACCGCGCGATGTTGGAGCAACCTCAAGTTAAGCCAGTACGAGGGGAGACAATTGTGACTAACACGATTGGTTGGCGGGGTGGAGATGTAGCTATTGGACAAGAAGGTTAGGCGAAATTTAGAAAATCACGTGTACGTTTGCAATTGGATTTGTTGGCCCCCCTCCAGCCCCCCCACACTCGATTGGGAACCTGAAATTTCTGTTGAGCGTCGTCGAATGTCAACATCTTGATCGCTTTACTTGTGGACCTTAGAAATTTATGAGTTTAGAGGAATTAATTATGGGTGCAACATTTATTTTATATCAAGTGTGGGGGCGTTTTGATAGTTATCATTAGCCCTTTAGTTGACTTCAGGCTTCACAGAGGGGGGGGGGAACATCAAAGTGAAAAAAAGTCGAGAGGGAGGGGAGGAACAAAAGAACGTTTCAAAGATGCAAAAGAGACAGACACAAAGGTGGAAGGTGAGGTGAGTACCGTGAAAGTAGTCGAATATGACATACAGTGGGGTGATGGTGGTTTGAAGCCAGGAGTCAACTGCCAGTTTATAGACTTCTTGCCGTATGAGTCTACGTTGCCCAGGGTGCACCACGTGGAGGTAAGTCTATCGTAGTTAACTGCCAGTTAATAGACTTTTTGCCGTATGAATATAACGAAAGCCGAGTGATAGACTTTTTTGCCGTAAGAAAATACGCTGCCCAGGGTGCACCACGTGGAGGTAAGTCTATCGCACACAAACTTCCGGTTAATAGACTTTTTACCGTATGAGTATACGTTTCCCAGGGTGCACCACGTGGAGGTAAGTCTATCGCACACCCACCAGGGTGCACCACGTGGAGGTAAGTCTATCGCACACCCCGGGTGTAACATGATCTTGAAAAGATGAGCAGTAACTTAATTCCACTTAATGTAATTTATAGAAGAACTGATTTCTGAGAGTAATGCCTTACATTTTCGAGAGATAACAATATTGAAACATTCTTTTCGGGATGACAAGGGAAGATTCAATTAATGCCAATGTTAAAGTGCATTCTGACTCTTTGAAAAAGTAGACATATGCACATGCTTTACGTTCTACTTTCATTGACCTTCACTTTCTCTCCAATGATTATTTTGGTATTGACTTTCCACGCACCTCTTGTCATGTGCTTATACTTGTGCACTTTTTATTATTGCTTCAGTCTTACATTAATTGGCATTACAAAATTTGATTGATCAGATCAAAAGAGCCACTGCGCTATCGTTTGGTACCAATTGAGGTTACGCTATGGATAGAGGTGCTTTAATCCTGATGTGTGTGTGTGTTGACCTGCACTCACATGGCGTTGCCTTTTTTTCACAAAAATACATTCACCTATTGAGATATTGCCAATCTGTCATGTTAATCAGTAAGTTCATCGGTGGCGAGAAGGCATAAGTCGGTTCGACCTACTTTTACATAACGATTCGCAAACGTCACAAAGCTAACCAATTCATCTATCCTACCCCCCCCCGGCCCGCAGTCACTTTTAATCACACCATTCGCTCAATATTTATTTATTTCTTTATTAGTATCAAATGGCAGGCGTTTTGATAGTTATCATTAGCCCTTAACAAATGGCAGGCGTTTTGATAGCTATCATTAGCCCTTTAACTGACTTCGGTATGGCAGGCGTTTTGATAGTTATCATTAGCCCTTTAGTTGGTTTCAGGCTTCACAGAGGGGAAGGAACATTAAAGGGAAAAAAGTCGAGATGAGGGGAGGGGAACAGAGGAGTGTTTCAAAGATGTAGAAGAGTCAGGCACAAAGGTAGAAAGAAGGTGAGGTGAGTACTGTGAAAGTGGTGGAATATGACATACAGTGGGGTCAGAGTAATTTGAAGTCAGAAGTCAACTGCCGGTTAATAGACTTTTTGCCGTATGAGTATACGTTACCCAGGGTGCACCACGTGGAGGTAAGTCTATCCCCCACTCCTCATTCGCTTCTAACTCCATGTTCCCCCTTTCTCTTCCGTCTACTTCCCATTCTTTTCCCGTTGTCAAATATACCCAATAACTTAAAATTAATGTGCACCATGTTGGGCTGAGGGTTGGGATTTCCACGTCTAGTTTAGTTTTACTCGTAAAGTAATTTTATCCTAGGGCGTTAAAGGTGCTTTCAATATTGAAATATCTTCCACGATCATCGAAATTGGTATTTTCTAGTTCACGCCTGTAGCACTGCGCGGTTTCTTCATGATGCACTTGTTCCAAATTATAGGACAAACATAACGAGACTACATTTCGTCTCCACTTTCCACCTTCGTAGGGCGTTGAAATCTCCTTTCGGATTTCGTATTTCATATTTGAGTAGAATTCGTTGCTTTAATTTGACTGAATGAGTTCACAAAAGTGGCTTTTTTTTACAACCCTGCCACACCTACTTAGTAGATATTGACGGTGCTCTTATTGTGTGTCACGTTTAATAAGGTATGAGGCTTCGTTAAACGCGTGAAGTCTCAATATCAATCCGTAATAAACGAGGCTAGTTTAAAGTAGCTGTTAGGTTGTTTAGAATTAGACGCCTTTTCAACCTATTTTTTCGCATGGTTCCTTCACCGTGTAATGTAAAAGAAATCAGGTCACTTTGAGGGGACATTAAGGCCAATGAGTCCTAGACGTGGCCTTCATTGGCCAAAGGGCTAACTTTGGGCACCGTCGTCGTCTATCACACACCCCAACATCGTCAAGGTAATACAAAGGACCATTAATCATGTACTGACGTCTGAGTACCTGAAATGTGTTTACTCGCGCGTGTGGTCGTGGGCACAGAGAACTCTCAACCAGACACCAATCAATAATCCCTATCCTCTTTAACAAAGCCTTCATTGTTAAATGACTAAGCTTTATGATGGACGCACACCCTAAATAAATGTGTTCCACACCGAACGTCTGTTTCCTCGATATTGTTGTACGAAACCTGATACGCTATTGATGCCATAGGTATTGAAGGGAGGACAGACGTAAGATTGAAAGAGTTCAGTTGAACTTAACGTTTCTTACAGGAGGAAATGGAGAAGACCCACCTGATTGGGTGTCTAGCCCTAAAGACAACGACGGAAACCCAGAGATACTGGGAA